>WAAG01029237.1:14381-76299 GCA_013390105.1 Tichodroma muraria
CTTGTGGCTGAACTTTTAGATTTAAAAGAACTTCTAGATTTAGGAAAAAAAAAAGTTAAACATGATGTATCAAAGCATAATCTCATTTTCTTTATTACAGTAGTTTTACTAGTTAAGGGCTTAGCCTGGCAAGCCTTAACTGTGTGAGTAATCCTTGATGGAGCAAGTAATACTCAGATCATCACCAGAAGGACTTGTGTGAGTAGAAGCTGAATTGGGCTGTACAACACAGAAACAGTGGTTCATGCTCAGGTCAGCCAATTCAGCTGTACCTAGAAATATGGGACCATAGCAATCCAAAAATTTAGAATTACAAGTGCTGATATAATGGATTGTTGGCAAATGGGTCAGAAATTCCCTGGAAAGCAAGTAAAACCAAGCCATCAATCTTGCCTGAATGAGCCAAAGATCAAAACAGTTTTAAATGGTGATGTGAGGGCCAAAATTAGTTAGGAGTTCTTCATAATTTTAAAATACCACTGTTAAATTCCCCAAAAGCAACTCTTATATAAAGTTTAAAACGGGAACATGTCCAAAGCACAAGAAGGCTACAGAAAGCAGGAATGAAAGTTAGAATGTCACGAAAAGCTAAAAAACCAGTTAATTTAGGTCACAGAAGATATTACAGATTGGGTTACTAGTATCCCACATCATAAAGTGGATTACAAAGAGAGTATATTATCAATGTTTTGCAGGTTTTCAAACAATTTTCTGGATTTAAAATTTTTCCAGACTGATTTTTGCTACACACTGGATTTTTAATTTTTTTTTTCCAATTCATCCTTTGTTAAATTTTAACTAAAATAATTTAACCATTTTTCAGAACAAAGCTATATGATTATAATTTTTGGTGTGCCTGCTAGAGAATGCTAGGGCTTTTTTATTTTTTCATTCTCAGATGACCCATCTTTGAACTAGGTACACTTAAATTTGGCAGGTGAAGCAGTTGATGAAAGGTATTTGTGTTGCTGTTCCTGCAGCAATTTGTCCTTGGCAAATTTGACCAGTTTATAAACTTTAAAAAATATATCCACTTATATACGCTTAAGTAGAACAATAACTTCTCCCAAGATGCCTGCTCTGGATGCATGGCAGATTGGTGAGCTGCAGGACATCCTGCACGGGGATCTGCAGGGAGCACAGGCACCCGACAGAGAACCCACATCTTCTGTGCCAGGAAGGAGCCAGAGGAAAGGAGACAGACCCACAAATAACTCAGACTTGTGGGAAAATCCCGTTGCAAGTGGACTGGGAATCCTGCAGGGCAGGGAGAAGAATTGATGGGGCAGGAAAAGAGGTAGAGATGAGCAGCAGAAGTGGAACAGAGACAGGAACAGACACTGACAGTATCATTCAGCTCCTTGATGATCAGTGTCCCTCTCTGGAGCAGGAGGCATCCCAAGTCTGTTCCTGTCTCTGAAACCTCTTTGAAACCTGTCACAAATGACCCATCAGTTTTGCCAGACCTGTTGCTATCACCAGGTGACAGACTGCTGTCTGCACTGAGGAAGTGTCTGTTCTCACATGTGAGAGTTTATCTATACAGCCTAGGAAGTAAAAAGCACTGATGACATGGAGATATTTTTATCATTGACTGGAGACAACAAACACAACCTTAGATTAGTTCAACTCTTTAAAAAGTGGATTAAAAAGTGCCATCTATGGTTTCATTGATTGTATTTTACCAATTTTCATAAAGGCACAAATTATAAAGCAAAAGTTATGTCTGACTACCACAAACACTCAGCCAGTGCCAGTGAACATCATTAGTGACACAGCTGCTCTATATACTACCATGTGTCACCAGAGGTTTCAATTATAGATTTGTTGTCTTCAAAGATTTTGTGCTGTTCAATTCAAAGAGCTTTTGTAATAGAGTGATGCAAAAAAAGCATAGTTTTCTGTGTGCAGGACCAGAGAAAAGAAGCCAGGTGGAAATTTAGCCTCTTTCTGGTGCTGCTAGGTTAAATTGCACTTCTGTTTTGAACAGAAGCTGTAAAGAAGTTCCAGCTTTACGGCTATCTTAGATAGTGTCTGCATCCCCATCAGTGGCCATGAAGTGGTAGCACAGTGAACTTTGGAGAAGCAATGTAGCAGTAAGCAGTCCAGCCACAGACACAAGGTTCTCTATAGATTAACCCATAATCTGCAGGCTGCAGGATGGAAGTACCTAAAGGATTAAAAGTTGTGCTTTCTGATTGCTTTGATGTGAAACTGCATTATGACTCCTATTTTTAAACTTTTCACATTTGCCTTTCCAAAAAGACTGCACTGCAATGTGATCTCATCTGCAGTTGCCAGTAATCTAATTCAGCAAATATCCCATCTGGACCCAGTATGTGTTGTCAGATAAAAAAAAGGCTTGATTTTTAATTTTGACTGTAAAGGATTGTTGTGGTACCCAATCATACCTGTGTAACACCTCTCAGGTCTTCCTGGACTGCCTGGACTGGATGGCTTGGATGGACTAAAAGGTCAGAAGGGTTCTGCAGGAGCTCCAGGTAAAGATGAGAAATAACCGGAACAGAAAATCATCTCCTACATGACTGAATGTGCAAGGAAGGATGCATGTAATTCTGATGTTTGCCTTGCCCAGAAGATATCGAGGCTCAGACTAAACTTTCAAACAGAATCTAAAGCATGCTTAATGGCACACCTGCAGTTATTTGTGGGGAAAACTTTCAAACTTCCATCACTCACATAGTTTTGTTAGAACGTTTCAAGGCTGTTTATAAAATCAGAAAGTTCAGCGCAGATGATTCAGAGGAGAGCCAAGTCTCTTTTTTCTTAATATATAAAAGATAAAACTAACAAATTAAAAGGAGACTTGGAGACTTAGGAAATCCCAGCTCCATTTAAAGTCTGTGGGAGTTGTCCCCAACCTAGGAACGTGGATTTCACTCATGCTGATGTATTCACAACTTTCAAAAGGTGCTTTTGAAGCACTATTAAAAAAACAATGCTTATAATCTATCTAAAGATTACAAATATATGCTGATTGAAAATTAAATTTAGAACCATGCGATCAGTTTACATTCCAAGTTACAGACAATAATGACACCATATAAAAAAAACCCTGAAGAAGAGCATTCAAGCAAAAAGATTACTTTCTTTGGAAGTGATGAATTAGGGCCAGATTCAACAAAACTCTATCCAGCTTCCAAGAGAGAACCAGAAAAACAGCACTAGGCAACCCTTGCAAGGAGGAACATCTGCAGCCGGTATTTCTATTCGGCACATCTGTATTTGTACTCGCTGTAAGCTTCATGTACATAATTGTTTTCTTATAAAGGTCAGAGTGAAACAGGGCCCCCAGGATACTCAGGAGAAATTGGACCAAAAGGAGAGAGAGGTGAACCTGGATGGCCTGGTGTTTCTATTCCAGGCCCCCCTGGAGAAAGGGGATTCCCAGGATTTCCAGGTAAGAAAAGGTTTTCTCCAAAGTGCTGCTCTGCAGAGTTGAAATTAAGCTCATACTTAATTTCTTTTTCTAAAAACTCTTACTCTGGTTAATATGAACATTACTCAGAAGATTCTTTCCCTAAAAACACTTCTGTTGTAACATGCTGATGTTTCCTGACTAGAGATACAGAGACTCCAGAATTTCTGGTTTATGTTATAGGAAAGAATGAAAATAGAAAATTATGGACCTGAATAGACTCAGGGAACTGCTAGGTAAGGTTGTCACTTGGGAAGAAATTCCTGAAGCAAAAGAGTGCAGAAGATCTGGCAGTCCCAGAACTATAGTAAATCTATCAACTGTTCTGATGTAAGTGCAAGATAGAACTGCTTCACAGGATTGCAATGGCTATTTTAGAGCTTGGTGATATAGGAACTGCACAGAAATGAGAAAAAGCAGGTGTTTGAGGAAGAAGAAACTTTTACTGAGAAAGTGAAGAGACTGGAGCATCTGTCCTATGGGGAGAGGCTGAGAGAGAGGAAATTGCTTTGGTTCCAGCAGAGAAGGCTCAGGGGGAGTTTATTAATGTAAGTATCTGAAGGACATGGAGACAATTCCTTCATAGTGGTACCCAGTGACAGGACAAGAGGGAATGGGCACAAATTGACATACAGGACATTTTACCTAAATATAGAGAAAAGTTGTATTTTTCCTGTGAAAGGAATTGAACACGGGAACAGGTTGCCTGAAGAAGTTATGAAGTGTCTGTCATTGGAGATACTCAAACCCCAGCTGGACAGAGTCTGAGGAAATCTGATTCTGCTTTGAGGGCAGGGTTAGTCTAGGAAGTCTCCAGAGGCCCACTCAAGCCTCAGCAATTCTGTGATTAGAAGTGACATCAGCTTTATGCTGCCAGACCTTGCCACAGTCACATAACACATGGAACAAAAATAGCAGGAGGTGAAATCTGGTGAGGTGAATTATTCTAAGGCGAAGATACAATAATTTTTCTTAGTTTGGTTACCAGTTTGTGAACTGGGGTAGTTAACAGAATGGTGCTATTGAGGGAAAAAGAGAAGGAGAGAAGGTTTAATTCTGAGACACATTAACACGGTTTGACATAGGATAGGCAAAGGTTGTGACCAGCTTTGACAAATAAGAGAAAACTCACCAGAAAGTAAATGGAAGGATGGGGTCAAAAGCAAGACTGAAGAAACTAGATTTGTTTCTTTGTAGAAAAGACAAGGCAACAGAATGCAACCCACATGTTAACAAGCTGCAACTGTTCAAAAGTGCTGTGCAGAGGATGGTAACCTGCAACTCTGCCTGTCACAAGTAAGGGCATAACTGTTTTATTGTGTAAAAATCCAGATTAAAGATTAGGGAAAAAAATGCATTTAAGGCTAGTAAATTCATCTTGTTCACTGAGGATTTTAGGAATCAGCGTAACCCCCTTTTGCTAGGAACAATCTGTGAATACTTATCCTGCCCCAGGCAGAATCATTTCATAGCCCCCACTCACACTGTTACCATTTCTCCCCTTGTTGGAATTCAGGAAGACACGGCTATCCGTGGCCATGGGCCAACATGTGATGATGTATTCTTCAGGTTACATAGATTTTTATGGGAAGAATTAAAAATTTAAAAAGATAATGAGTATTTTCACTTTGACAAGATGGTCTCATTAGCCTGGGGACTGGTATGTTTGGTATACAAGTGGGAGCATACATTATCTCCATGACTTCTCATGTCAGTATGCTTTACTTACTAACTTCTGCCTGTAATCCAAAAAATACCTCAGTTTTTTTCGTTTTGTTTTTTTTTTTTAAAATATAATCCCTTAGGGAGAAGAGGACCTGTTGGACCCACTGGACCTATGGGAAGATCTCCTGATAGTGCTTCCCCTGGTCCTAGGGGTGATCAAGGATTACCTGGTTTAGACGGCATCAGAGGTATTAGAACTAAAAATACCAACTTTTATCATGTAGAAAACCCCTGAGACTACTAGGAATAACAGGGTTACTGTCTGTGAAACAATGTATAGAAGTGCACAGGGAATAAACCATCGCTACCTCAGTGAATACACAGAGACATGGAAACTAGGTAGATAACCCGAGCAAGGACAAAATGCAGATCTCCAGATTAAGCAACACAGTAATAAATCTATAAGATATGAATATAGAGAAATGGTGTTTCAATGAATGTACCAGTAAATTGCTGCCTCTTCTGCTTGCACAGAAATTAAAAGCTTTGGGAACTATTCCTATCATTGTCTTCTTTGGACAAAGGCTAACACTAGTACTTCCAGAAACATGCAAGAGCTGTCCTACATCCTAGAGAAGAAAAAAAACAAACCACACTAGAGTAAAATAAAAAAACTCCACCAGCAAAACATGGCTATTTTTAGATGTTTGTACTTTGTGCATACTTTGTGAATAAAGTTCTTTTCCATAGGTGATCCTGGGAATCCCGGTCCTCCCGGAGAGACTGTCTTTGTGCGAGGAGATCCGGGCGATACCGGCATTCGAGGGGCTCCAGGTAATCCTGGGCCACGAGGACAACAGGGAGCCAGAGGCCCTCCAGGGAGCCAAGGAAGAGAAGGCCCAAAGGGTACGGTCAGATGGTTTTAAGTTCTGTGTGCACTTATGCCCAGCCCCCGTGACTGAGCCTTGTGCCCAGGCGGTGGCCACTGGAGAAGGAGCCGGGAGAAGGGGTGGACATTCCACAGCTCTGCCTGGTTGGTTACCTACAGACACGAGGGGGCTGGGGTAGAAGGTGAGAGTAGAGACAGAGTCACATGCACTGCTTCACAACAGCCTGTTGGAGGACACCTCTGCCACTCTGAGAATAAGGCAGTAAAACATCTGAGTTTGCCAGATAAGCAGACCGTGACCCCTCCTCAGGGGTCTTGAGAAACTATGGAAAATGCAGATGTGTTTGAACTAACAGAGTCTCACATCTGCCCCATGTCAATAGCCTGGGGCTTTCAACAGATTCTTTAGTTTGAAAGCAGAAATCTACATACTCTGCTTCTTTCACACACTGTAGAGAAATCCCATCTACACCAATCACTTCCCATCTCTACAAAAAGAAAAGCTATAAATTTTAAGTCAGATCCAGACCAGAGAAAAAAGAAGAAATGTGTATTTCTTTCTGGGGCACAACAGAGTTGAGGATTCCTGAGCATTTTTTGTTACTCAAGCATTCAGACTGCATTTTATTTTTGTTTGGTTTTATTTCCAGGTCCTATGGGGGTCCATGGCCCACAGGGTCCACCTGGTGCTTTAGGACAACCAGGAGACCAAGGTTTTCCAGGAAGACCTGGTCCCAGAGGTCCCACAGGTATTTATGAGCCTATTGCTCATTGTCATTCAACTGTAACTGGGATCCTTCTATTCATCCATAATCATACTAATGTTAACTTGCATGCAAATAATTTTAAAAATCTCAGAAAAAAAGACCCCAACTTAAATGATTTCTCATTTGATTAAAAATTTCGGAACTATTTGTTTTTAATATCACCTCATGTAAGTGATTTCAGTTCTCATTCCATTCTTTACTCTAATTTACATGCCTGAAACTTGCTTCCACCTGCACCTCAATGGCCACAATCTGCTTTCCATTTTTCAAATCCTTCAGGTTTCCTAGGTAAGTTCATGACTTTTGATTATTGTTCTTTTCATGGGAACTCCCTTATGTCCAGAAACATTCAGCTCTTATTAGAAGGTATCCTTGGCGTGGTTTCTAGGAATAGTAGGTACTGCTAGGAGGACATAATTCTATTACATATTTCACATAAACAGCACCAATGTCATGAGAATGCTCTGCTGAGGACTCTCATGCTAGGATGTCAATTGTGAAACATTAGTTTCTAGTTCTTATTTGGTTTTTTTTTGGTTTTCACACAAGATGCTTTCTAACCAAAATTGTAGCAAAAGCTTGAATCCTAACACTGGATTACTACAAACACTGAACTCTCCATCTGACTAAATGTTGATCCAAAACGCAAAAAGGCAAAAGCTGCCAGTAACATTCAATATATAAAATGTGACTATTCTTTTTTTTTTTAATTTTATTATGTATTATAATTACTTCAAATGGCTGTTACGGGCTAGCTTTTTTGGCCTGCCTGTTGATGGTTTTGCAGAAACAAAATAGGCATAATCCTGCAAAATTTTCCACGTGCTAAGTTGTTTGCACTGAAGCTGGGCAGATAGACTTTAGGCTTTAACTCAAATCAGTTTGGGGCACATTAAGACTGAAGCTATATAACAAATACGTGAAACATAGAATCATTGAATTGTTTAAGCTGGAAAAGATCTTCAAGATATCAAATCCCACCACTAACCCAGCACTGCCAAGGCCACCCCTACACCATGTCCCCAAGTGCCACATCTACACGTCCTTTCAATACCTCCGGGGACGGTGACACCACCACTTCCCTGGGCAGCCTGTTCCAGGGCTTGACAGCCCTTCCCATGAAGATCCCCATGAAGATCTATCTCCTAATATCTAATATAAGTCTCCCTTGATGAAACTTAAGGCTGTTTCCTCTTGTTACTTGGGAGAAGAGGCTCTCACCAAGCCTTTGAAGTAACTGCAATAGAGCAATAAGGTCTCTCCTGACCATCCTCCAGACTAAATACCCTCAGTTCCCTCAGCTGCTCCTCACCAGATTTGTGGACGAGACCCTTCCCAGCTCCATTGCCTCTCTCTGGACACACTCCAGCACCTCAATGTTTTTCTTGTAGTAAGAAGCCCAAAACTGAACACAGGATTCAAGGTACAGCCTCACCAGTGCTGAGCACAGGGGAACAGTCACTGCCCTGGTCCTGCTGGCCACACTATTGCTGGTACAGGCCAGGATGCCACTGGCCTTCTTTCCCACCTGGGCAAAGATCACAGACCAGCTAACATACACTGCTAACACTGGCTTGCCACGCTGTTAATACTGTGCTAAAAGACTAAGAGTAAAATTAAAAACAGTAGGACTTAATAATTCAAGATTTTAAAATACTTAAGGTATACTCTTGAACACCTAAATTAGCTAACATTTATGTTGACTTTTTGCATGGGAGCTATTAGCCAGTCTTGCAATTCGCTTTCCCATTACACATTCCAGGTGACCCTGGTGAACCAGGAAGAGTAGATGATTCATGCCCTACAATCCCAGGGCCTCCTGGGGAAGCAGGGCAAAGAGGAGAGGATGGCTCTGTAGGATTACCAGGGCCAATAGGCCACCCTGGACCCCAAGGTAAGCTGATGTTTTGAATGCCTGGATGTTCTTCTCAACCATTTAGACAACAAGTTGAAAAGGGTCAGAGTGTCAGAGTCACTTCTCTGTGTTTTACCCTCTTTCTTCTCCTTAAACACTTACTAACAGTCTCCACAAACACACAGTGGGCTGGTTAATGCTGAGGATGATGGATAAATGTAGCTGAACCAGACTGTTTGAGTGTGCCTGCACTACATTCCCATTTCCTAGGCCAGGTAGGGCAAAAGCATAAGGCACTGTTGAGAAAAAAGTTCAAGTGGAATTTTTCCTTTTTCCCCACCAAATTATAAAGCAATGCCTCAAACCATCCCTGTGGTTTAAACCTATTTGGAGGATGCTTAAAATATGCATGCTTTAAAATCTAGCAATAATGAATCCCAAATCTCTGCTAACCAAAGTCCTAAAAGGACACTGAAGTCAGAAAGTGGCTACAATAGAGGTCTTTATCTGTTAGAACATGAAAAAGTTACCACCAAAGAAAACTGATCAAAGAGATCTTAAAAGGAAGTGATGAATGTCTGAAATGTTCTTCTGACAGATGAAAAGAAAAGAAGGGTGATGCTGGTGCTGGTGAACCCAAGAGAGGCCACCTTCATAGAAACACAGCATAGACTGTATTGCAGAGTGTCTTCTGTTTAGATGGTGGAATCCCTTGTGTGGTTTTAGGTATTTCCTATTTAGGAAACCAAAGTTTGTTGTGTTGGCTGCTCTGGACATCCAGTGTGTCCAGAGAAAAAATCCACGATTGTTTCCCAGGAGATTCCTTGCAGCAGTCATTCCCATCATGAAAGGAAACAATGCAGTTTTCAGTTAACTCTTTAGTTTTAGGTGTCTTAGTTGATTTGCCAGCTGAAAGGGGTTTCTGGGGTTACACAGCTGTGTTTCCATTATATACATCATTACGGGTTTCTGTAAAACCAGGTGATACAGTGATACATATGTTTGCACTGCTTTTATGAAAGAAATAAAGAAATAGTAATGCTTTTTCCTTCATTAAGATAGGAGAATCCAATTTTTTCCTGGCTTGGAAGGCAAACTGGAAGTTTTACTGGCAAAAGCAAGGGATTTTATTAAAACCTCTCAATGTGCTTAAGCTTTGGCAGAGTAGCTCTGCAACCAATATAGAAAAGCTGTTAATTTTTTTGACTGGTTCAGACTTTCTTAGTAAAAAGTAACAAGAGGAAGTTTGAATGTTGTGAGACAACCTTGAATTACTCAGACTGCAGGTTAAATAGCAAAGTCTGCAAGGAATGAAACACCATTACTGAGAAACAACTGTGGTGGGTGCTAGAGAAACACCCTCATCTGAAAACTGGTTTTTATCAAAAGGGGAAAACCACTTCTAAGTGCAACAATACCTTATAAGTGTTACTTTGTTCAATTCAGATTATGTTTTAAGTAGCCAGTGAACAGGCCCATCATTATCTGCACCCTACCTGAGATCTATCTTTTACTGTCTTGGCCACACCTTCCCTGCTAATGTACACATGAGAAATACAAAAAGGTGAGGCCATCAGGAGCCTAGAAATGTCCAGTTCTGCAGTCCCTCCCTGTTCTCTAAGTTCTCCAATATGTCCATGACTTAAAAGGGAGTTCACTATGTGTTCTAAGACTTTGCTGAACAGGGTTCTCAAAGCTGACAGCTTGGCTCAGGAGGAGCTACAGCTCATTCCATGGTACAGATCCTGATGGCAATTCTGCACGAGGCTTGCATAATAATGTTTGTAGGGGAGTGCTTTGATTTCAACTGTAAATCACACAAGATCTGTGGAGAGGATGTAAAACCTTATCAGGAGCTGCTGTTCCTAAGTCATGCCTTTGAGCTACTGCTGTGGTCACAGGGTGAATAAGTGGTGAAGAAAATTCCCAGCAGAAGCAGTTCTGCACCTCCCTGTCCTGGTGTCCATTTCCTGCTGGCCCTTTGTGTTTGGACAACGCAGAACCTTAAATGCAGCCCTACAAAGCAAAAGCAAGTACTTTGTATTTATCTAGGCATAAAAGGTGAAGAAGGATCACGTGGCCTGCCAGGTCAGGATGGGTTACCTGGGGCACCTGGACCACCTGGTGACCAAGGGAGCCGAGGAGAGCAAGGATATGCTGGGCCACAAGGTAAGAATGGAGCATGACTTTCTGGGGGAGATGTGTGAGATGATGCACGGACTCAGTTTTCTCTCTGCTCTCCCAATTCCCACATGGATACATCCTCCTCTAGCCTGAGATTCCATGACACCTCTGGCCCCCTCCCAGTTCAAGCTCTGACAGTGACATTTGTGAATGATTTCATAGCAAGACCTGTTGGAAGAAAATTTATGTCAGCATCCATTACTAAGCAGAAAGGCAATTAAGCACCCATGCTCAGACAGCTTCTATCAATAGGCAGCACCTCTGAGCCAGGGCTAATGGGGCAACTGTCTGGCAGTAATTAAAGTTGTATTTTAACTGTGACTGCTCTCTAATAAATTAAGGGTTTAATACATATGTGAACAAGGGGCATTGACTGTTACTGCAAGGATTCAAATTCAGTCCAGACGTTCTGTTCATCCTAGTGAATAAGTCTGGGAAGCCATTGCTCATTTCAGTTCATTTCTTAATCCATACAGCACAAGACAGAGGCACAATAGAAAAGCCAACTGCCAAGCATTCAGTGGCAATCTAGTTAATTTCTCTCCCAGAAGAAGGATAACAGAAGTCTACTTGTGTCTTTATTGCCCATGACAGCCTTGAAGCTGTATTACATCCAGCTGGGAACTTCTTATTGAACATTTAACACACAGCTGGTGCGACCTTTCACACCATGAAACATGATACATAACGTGGTATGTTATTCAGGTAAATTTCTTTTACCTTTCTCCGAGGTCCACCTGGCCAGACAGGTGTCCCAGGACAACCAGGCCCCCAGATTAGATCTGCAAGTGGATTCTTGCTCGTCCTCCACAGTCAGTCAGACAGAGAACCACTCTGCCCACAGGGGATGCCAAAGTTATGGACTGGCTATAGTCTGCTGTACCTGGAAGGACAAGAGAAAGCCCATAATCAAGATCTTGGTAAGTATTGTACATAATTGCTCTCCAGCTAAGGGATAATACATTGTTATCTATACAAGGAAAGACAAGTCACATGGAGCAAGCTATAGAACTGTCAGTTATTTATTTTCTACAGACTCAAAACTAATTTTCACTGATGATAATGAACTTGGTTATGTTGCCCTATTGTCACCCATTTAAAATGGCTTTCTGCTTCTCTGCAATTGAATGAAAATTTTTTTCTAAGTAATTTTGACTTCAGCTTGGCGAGATGAGTGGTTTATTTCACTTATCCCAGCTCATTTTAGGCTGTCTTTGAAGTTACTGCAGAGATTTTCTTAGGTCAGAAATCTCATTTGGCCACTCTGAAATAACTCCCTGGAGGATCTGCTTCTTTTTTTACTGTAGATACAGCTTGGGAAAGAGCTGGTTAAGTTGGGTAAGTACTGTTGGGCTGTATAAGTAATCTTGCGAAGTAAATTATGCATCATGTGTACAGCAGAATCCTGTGCTTTTCAGAGTCAGAAGCTAATATTTTTTGGAAAAGCCAAAGCCAAATTTCTTCCAGAGACAGCTCCTTTTGGTGCCTTGGGTCATTTCTTCCCTGTCTTCTACAATTCTGACTAAAATTAAATGTCTAAATAAGCTGCTTGACTTGCAGCCTGAGGAACTGATTGGTGGCAATTTGCACAGAAAAAGTTTCCTAAATTCTTGTTGACTTGTTATACAAGAGTCAGAGAAGTCTCTGAGGAAGAAAGATCAAGGACCTAATAAGCTGAACAGAAAAGAAGTGTTTAAAAGAGCAATAAAAAGAGTTATTTTTAGAATAGCAATGATGTTTTAGAATGTTTTCACTATTGTGTGTTTGGCATTCCCCCAGGAGAGCCAGTTGCTAACAGAAGGCCTCATAACAGCAGTGAAAATAAGAGTCAAAGAAAACAGAGTCCTTATCTCCTGTGGGATATTTTGCAGGCATTTTTCTACTCAGGCTGATCCAGATCCTTCATTAGTACTGGAATGGAATATTATCAGTGATAAACGAAATTGTCTTCTGTACAGAAATGTCACATGTCTTTAATGAAGGTGTTTGGGGGCATTACAGAAATAACACTTCACACACCAAGTTCAAGGAAGAACTTTGTGCAGTGATTATTGCTAGCTAACTAAATAGGCCATCATTAAACTGTTGTGGAAGAAGTTCACCACAGAAGTATGCACCTCTTGGTTCCCCCACTTATGTCTGCCTGATGAAAATTTTGCAGGATTGGCTCTGCAAAATCCCTCAATCCTTTTATTTCACTTTGGGAGTCTGAAACCTTTATGGAAGGCAGTAGGACAGCTGCTGAGATTTCATCTTAATGCAGTGCTAGCAACAGCTTGTCATACTTCACAAAAATGTTTCTATTTATCAGCATTGTTATTGGGTTTCTCACTGCTCCTAATGAGTTTGTAAATAGCTGATCTCCTTTTAAACCAGCTGCCACCTCTTGCCTAATTTATTTTTCAGTGTTGGCACAGCTAAAAAATTTGTTACCATAACTGTTTCTTGTGGAGACAAACTACATCATGTTTAAATATCAGACTGGCACAATTAAATATTACCGGTCAAAGGAAGATAGTGGTAATAGGTCTCTGTTTTTCATGTAGACACTTTGGTGAAGGGCTTGGGAAGTTTAATATCTGTGGATTACCTAAGTCCTGCTAAAATACGTAGTTTTTATACGGAGCAACATTGGCCACATTTCAGCTTACCTAGAAGTGGAATAATTGGCATCACTTGCTGTTCTTTCCAGGTCTGGCAGGATCCTGCCTGCCTGTGTTTAGTACCATGCCATTTGCCTACTGCAACATCAACCAGGTGTGTTACTATGCCAGCCGCAACGACAAGTCCTACTGGCTGGCCAGCGCTGCTCCGCTGCCGACGGCGCCGCTGTCCGAGGAGGAGATCCAGCCCTACATCAGCAGGTGTGCTGTGTGCGAGGCCCCAGCACAGGCAGTGGCCCTGCACAGCCAGGACCAGTCCATTCCTCCCTGCCCACTGAACTGGAGGAGCCTTTGGATAGGATACTCTTTTTTGATGGTAAGGAAGTGGGTGCATGCTTATATAGGTATGTTTCTTTCATACGGCTTTTGTATTCTATAGATTCAAGGATTTTTAGCTCTGAAAAGTAGATTATTCAATGTCTAGCAAACATTAAAGAGAAAAATTCACAAGAAACAAGACAAAGGTTAGCTCCAAATTGCAAAATCTGGCTGTGGCTACATATACTGAACTCAAAGACTTAAGATACACATTTCTTAAAATAATAAAGGTTTTGCCTCCTTGTCTATAATAAACAAGGGGATTTTCATGTACAAAGACATTATTTTCAGAATTAAAGCTCCAGGTCTTTTTAATGCCATCCTCAAGTTACACTTGCAGCAATTTGGATAACAGCATCGTTCTGAATCAACCCAAACTACTCATTCCTTCAGTCTGATAAATACCTGAAAGTTAAGTGAGCCAGCTTGTTGAGTTGTTATTTTATGGATTGGGGATCTCAGTGAGACATGAGCCATAGCTGGTTGCTGTAAAGTTATTTATTGCATGAATACATCAGTCTGAAGGTGAGAGTCCAAAATATCAGTCCGTGTTAAAGTTTTTGGCTTGCCTCAAACAGCAGCAGCAGCTCTTGCAGTTTTCTCTGGTATAGAGTACCAAGCAGGAGACACAGCAGCTCCCACACTACCACTACTACTACTTACTTCTCCTTCTCCTGCATCTCCTTCTCCTTCTCCGTGGATGCATGCATGTGAGAGTGCGTGCAGGTAATGCAAAGCAAGCAGCAGTGAGCAGTGAGTAGAGAGCAGTGAACAGCAGGCCTCAGATGAGGGTTTTAACCTTAAATTTTCCAATTAGCTAAAAACATGATTCCAAAACAATCTCTCTGCACCTATTAAAACTATATTTTAAAATGTGAAAGGCAGTGTCAGGTCTTACACATCTTTATGCATATTTGCGTACTTCATCTATGTTCATGTTCTATGTTTATGTTCTTGGCTTTAGCTAAAAATGCAAAACAATATTCTACTGTGTTTTAGTTATTACTAGGGAAAGTACTGAACTTTTAACTAGGACTTAAGGCACTCTGTTTCTACTCAGGCACTTAGGAAAGCACCAAATATATTTTTACTTACTTAACACTAACATTTACACTTATTTATGTGGTTTATAATATGTTAATTTCTCTAAAGGCTTTAACTCAAATTCTACATTCTTTTCTCCCTCTGAGAGACTCAGAGGGAGCCTTACTTCTTGATTTCCAACACCAGCTCTAGACTTTAAGATTATTACAGAGAAAATGAAGATTTTCTCCAGCAAAAGCAGCTTACTCCAATTTAAGATGACAAAAAACAGCACAGCTAAAAGCAATTAGGGAAAAAGACAGATGAACATCATTTACCTATTTTTCAGGCAGTTACCAAGTGGTCTCTTTGTCCTTTCCAGCACACTGGATCTGGTGACCAGGGTGGTGGACAGTCCCTTATGTCACCCGGAAGCTGCCTGGAAGACTTCAGATCAGCACCATTCATCGAGTGCCAGGGCCAGCGGGGAACGTGCCAGTTCTTTGCTAATGAATACAGTTTCTGGCTGACCACCGTGAGGCCTGAGCTGCAGTTTGCATCAGCCCCCCTGTCAGGGACTCTTAAAGAAGGACAAGAGCAGAGGAAAAAGATCAGTAGATGCCAGGTATGCCTGAAGCATGGCTAAGAAGCAAACCAAATGCAGGCACCTACAGAGAGAGGCTTGCAGGAGGATGAGCAATGTGCTAAAGGTTTAAACAGCAGCTCGTGTTTGAATCTGTGTGAAAGTGTGCAGCACTGTTCTCTTTGTTGGAATGGAGAAACAAGACAAAGATGAGGGATCTGTTGAGCCTCATCCACCCACGTACACACATCCACAGGCAGTAAAATCTCGTGTAAAACAATTAATTAAGAAAAGATGAAACTCTCTCCCGTTGGAGTCCACTGCTATAATGTACAGGGAACGAGGTGAGCTTGGAGGATTGAGTTAAGCTGGGAAGACCGGCATACCTGTGGTGCAAGAGAATGGATTTCCTGTTAGAAATGGCATTTACAGCAGGAAGAATATGTTCATTTACATGGCATATTGTAAATATTTACCCATACTGATAGAAATATGCAAACATACAAATGTCAAAGCCCTGTAGCTGAATTTCCCGAGCTAAAGAAACTTCACACTTGCTGTTTCCAAGGGAAGGGAAAAAAATGTAATTGTTAAAAAAATAATCTAATAATAAAAACAATGAAGATCAAAGTCTTTTACCACTGCAGTACTGAACCAGACTCTGAAAGAACTTTTAATTGGGCTTTCATAAGCAACAAAAAGCTTCAAATCCATTTAACAGCAGATTCTGTAAGAAAATAAAATTAGTTGAGATAACAAATCCTTAAAAACCTGTATTTATATTTACAATTAATTTCTAAGAGCAGTTACATTAAATTATTAAACTCTAATCCAAGTTGCTGAAGAAACAAAGCAATTTCTAATATTAATTGAAAAGAAACAGTGACATGGTGATAAAATGGGTGAACTTATTTGAGTGATGAAAATAAGAAATGTTAGGACAATAAACTGTTCATTTTTTGCTTCTTTGTAAATACACCAAGAAAAAAAAGAACCATCACCATTAAGATCCTTACGGAATGACAGCTCTGAAGATCCTTTTTATTTTTCAAAGCATAGATTGTAAAAATGTTCATATCCTAGAGCACTGATCACCTTTTGAAAAAATGAAAACACATTTGCACCTCCTTCATTCATCTGTAAAACCAGAACTATTCAATGGCTCTGTATCGTTGGGAAACATCTGAAAACATAGATTGCAAATGGAGAATCCATCACGTGCAGAAGGGCCACAAATACTCCTTTTACCACTTAAATAAGCTACATTTTACTAGAATGGAATCAAATGTTTTTTCCAGCCCTTTTCATTTCAATTTGTGTTCAATGAGGTGCCCCCAGCAAAAGGATTTTCGAGGAAACTGCCGTCCTCATCCAAGGGTCCTAATTCAAAGCAAACTCCCTCAGAAGCCATCACGAGTACAACAGGCTGATCAGCCAATTTAAAAGCTGGATACACAAACTCAAAGAGCAGGAAAGACAGACATTCCAGGCTCAGCCAGAGAAAAATAAAACAGTCAGAGGATAAGTCCAGTCGAGTGTGAATACATCTGACTGTGCAGCTTCCTCCTGACACAACCAACCAAACCTCTCTGATGTGCTGTGCTTACATGGTGGTCAACTGCCTCTGCCCTTTCATCTGGGCAAGGGTCAGGAGCCCTCCTGGGGCCTGTGCAATTCCCACCTTTTCCAGGGAACATTTCCCTTTGGTCTTGTGCCCACCTGGGACAGGCCACACCTTGGGTCACTCCCGGGTGATCCTGACTGCACCTGGCAGATCTGACACTGGAGCAGGGGCCAATCCCTGCCATTGACCTGTGTGCAGGAATTCCATCCCCTCCTGATTCAGGAGCATCCCACGAGCAGGGGAGAGCAGCTCTCCAGTCTGACATAAACCCCAGTGTCTCGACTCTGCAAGATGCTGAGCAGCTCAGGAGCTTCCTGTGGGAAGAAAGCAGCAGGTGGAGAGGAGCACCCGTGCTTAGGCCACCTGTTCTCCAGGGTGCAAGCTGCGTTTCCAAAAAGGCCTCAGCTAAAGCCTCACGGGGCTGGGAGCTGCAGCTGCTGCTCACAGTCACAGGAACACCCGGTGGCTCAGGTGATGGTCCCATTTCCTGAGTGGATTTAGCTGATTCCACACTGAGGTCTCCCTGATGAGCCTCACCTGACAGTGCTCACCAGCTCCTTTGTCACTCATCTGCAGCCTCTTTTCAGGTGAGAAACTCTGGAGAGGGGCTGTGGCTTTCCTGGAAAGCAAAGTGGGGCTTTTGGCTTTAATAAATTACACTGAGGTAAACTTAATCAAAACCTTATATACTGTGTTGCTGCAAACTGGGTCATAGGGACAAGGTGAAGACAAGGGAATAAAAAGGGTTTTTGGAATTGCATCTTTGTTTGCCTAACTTGAACAAATGCACGAAAAATCTTTAAAACATCAGCAAAAAGCCTCACCAATAATTTAAATAGGCCATTTCACAGCATTTTACCATGTTGCTCTTTTGTTTGCTTTAAAAACATCACACAAACCCCTCATATTTGTGTATCATTTTGATGATGTTTTTGCAACTGTGCCAGTTCCATTTTACTATGGTCTCTAAGAACATATATAGGAAATGTATTTTTAAGCTACTACTGATAGGTCAGATATTTGATAAGTGTGTAAATTCCTGCTCCATGCTCAGCTAACTCCATAAGGCATTTGTCAGAAATATTGTATTAATTCAAAATGAAATTACAGATAAATTGCTTAATATTACACAGCAAGTAAAACACATGAAAGTAAAAAGCAGCAGATGTTTTAACTCTGCAATCATTTGGCCAGTGACTATAAGCAGAAAAATATTTGATAAATTATTCATAGGGAACCTATTTATGAAATTAAGTATGAAAAGGCATAGCTGAAAAAATTGCTACGCTCCTAAAAGCAATGGCCTTGTGCTGGCCCTTGAAGTCCAAATTACCTTTACATGGCATTCCAGAGTTTGGATCTTGTGTAGGCTCGGTCAAGAAGTGAATTTTATCCTCAACAGCAGGCAGGATATTAAGAGCAACACAGAAAAAGATGTTGGCTGCACTTGGAGGTCACTGAAATAGGAGCCATTTGGGGTGAACTGCCCTGGAATTAAATTCAGAACCAGCGATTTCCAATGAGATTTGCTTGCCCATCATCCCGGCAAACCATGGCCAGGACACAGGGAAGGTCCTGGTTCTGACTCAAAGCAAATCCTCAGGGCAGGTGGCAGATTCTTGTCCCTCACATCCCTGTGCATCAGGATTTCTAGAGGGTAACAAGTGGAAGGAAAGCACTGCATGGCCTGAAACCTGATCTGCTCACAAGAAATGTGGCCATTTTTGCTTCATTTGCTGCTTTTCATTACAAGGAAGGAGGTGCACAAGACCAATACTGAAAACATCTCCTGAATGTCATCTTCTGGTGTATACAGAGCATGTCAAAAGGGAGAGACTAAAGCAAAACTTAAAACAGGTATCACTCATTTTATCATAATGGTGCTTTGCTGTAAAAATGGTATTTTTAGAGTACTTCAAACTCATCTGCGCACAACAGAGCTTCTGGATTTGCAGTCCACAATCCACATGCATAGAACAGGTACCAGGATGAGCAGAGACTCTGCTGAAGCAGAGATGCTTCAGCTCCAGACAGAGGTGGTGCTTGGCTGGGGCCTGTGAGCTGACACAGCCTCCTACAGAAGCAGTGCAGGGGCCATGGCCAGGCCTTGCTGCCCCAGGTCCCTGCTTGTCATGTGCTGTGTGCTGTCAAGGGTGAGGAGCTGGCCCTGGCTGGCAGCCACACATCTGCCCAGCTGCTTCACCCCCCAGCAGGACAGGAGAGAAAACAGGAGAAGAAAGAGCAAGAAAACTCATTGGTCAGAATATAGATGAGGAAATCACTTAGCAAGTACCGTTGGGGGCTAAACAGACTCAGCTCAGGGAATTAAATTTATCATTTTGGGGAAAAAGTTGACAAACCTTAACACACCTTTCCTCCAAGTTTCCCAGGGTCAACTCGCTCCAGGCCCTGCTCTGCTCCCTTGTTACCACAGCAAGTGCCAGTCAGTCCCTTCAGTGAGGCAGGGGGCAGGCAGAAGCTTCTAGGGGCAGGTGATGTTCCAGGTACAAAGTGGCTTCTCTGTGCTGCACCTTCCTTCTCACTCTCTTCCTTGTGCTCTGACATTGTTCCTCTGTGGGCTGCAGCCCTTTTTGCAGGGGGTACCTGCACCGGCATGGGTCATTCCCAGAATCACGTTATTATGTGCAACAAGTTTAAGCAAAACTGATCCAGGGATTCTTTCACGGTAAACTCTTAACCAAAAAATCCCTCTTTCCTACTTTGGGTGGTTCATGAGCATCAGAGCAAAACAAAAGTAGTATGAAAACAGTCAAACCCCAGAGTTCCTACAGTCCACATTTTGCCTGTACTTAAGGCAAATTAAGCAAACCTTTTATCCATTAACCCAGGCAGTTTGTTTTCACAAGTTTGAAAAGTTTTCACCTGTTTGAAAAGAATCCCCCTAAAGCTTCAAAGCACACCGTGGAGCAGACTGAGTGTGCTCTGCACCACACCTGCTCTGGGCACACAGGGCCAGCCTGCAGGGAGTGTGCCAGCGCTCCAGCACAGCGTGTGGGGCCACACCAGCAGCCCTCAGCAATGCTCTGACTTGTACCATCACCCAGATTCAGAACATAAACCACAGCCATCTGGGAGTGTGCTTCTGCTATTCCACATGGCCGCTTCGGACTGACATCCCAGACTGACTCCTGGCCCTCCCAGGGCTTACAAGCAATCCTTAAGTAACTCGTAACTCCGCTCAGTGGCCATCCACAGACAAACGCTGCACAGATGAGCGCTTCTGTTCTAAGGCTTGACTTGCATTAGAACTGTCTGAGCAAGACAGAAAACAACCATCCAAGGCCATGGGGAGGAGCTGTAATCAGGAAGAGTTGTTTGCAAGAAAAAGGATCTCTCCAAAGCCAGCTGTGAGAAGCAGCAGTCAGGTAAGGACACAGCCCATCAGTCTTCAAAACAATAAAAAAATTCTGTCAGCTCTGGTAAGAACTTTCCAGCAGGTGAAGCAATTGCATCATCAAACCGGGGATCTATTTCATGACTGGATCTGATTTCAGAAATCAGCATTTTAAACTGACCAAACAACAAAAACGGCTGCTGAAATTCTGCCCACCTGAACCATCTGGAAAACTAGCCAGGTGGAGAAAAAGGTCCCCATCAACACTACAACAGATGCCACTCCATATTCATATTTAATAGCTTTCCCCTTTCCTAGTCACTTCATCCAGATGTTCCAGAAGGTACTGGAAGTTCAATTAGAGGTGACATTTTATAAATGCAAAGTAAAAACAACTCCGTATTTATCATTCTGGAGTGAACCTGTCCAACAAACACAGTTCCTCCATGTAAGGCAGCTCGCACACCTCACAGCACAGCTCACCTTGTGCTCGACCACACGCTGCCCCAGTGCCCCACGACAGAAGACAGGCTTGAGCTTCACGGGATTTGAAATTCCACGGACTTAAACGTTTTCCACAGATTCACTGAAGTAGAAATGCAGAGCATGTGAGACAAAATCCAGACCAAGTCCTAAAGGAAGACCTGCAGTAAGGTGCCACCCTACAGACTCTGTTGTGACCCTGTGTGTCACAGCTGGTTGGTTTATAGCAAGATTTGGAACGAAGCACTCAAGTCCCAAACGGACATCAGGTTCAGCCTGACAAAACAAAGTTTCAGGAAAACAAGAACTTTTCCAGAATTTAGTCTTCCATGCACATGACGAACATCACTCCGAAGGGGTGCTTTCATTGAAGTGATTAAACTTTCTCATAGGCAGAAATCAATTAAATTCTGATGTGAATTTAGGGAAGAGAAAAAACTAAAAATGGCTACTCTGAGGCAGTTATAGCTGTGATCTGTTAGACTCTGCACATTTGCATTTTAAAAACTACAAAACAAATTAGTATTTTAGAATGTTTTAATTCTATTGTGCTTGAACATTTAAGATGTATATAAAAAAAGTGAAATAGATCCAATAAATGGTACCAGAAGTTTTGTTACAGAAGTTTTGGCCACAGACAGGTTGTATCTCTGCATAAATGATGTCACAACAGCCTTCTCGACTGCAGAACTTCATACATAAATACTTGATAATTTTTAAGTTGGCAAAGAGGTCATTCCATACTCACCAATATTGTACAGATTTAGGGGCCGTTCTTTCAATTGTTCAACGGGTAAGGAAAGAAAACAAGGATTCACAGAAGTGGCTGCACACTAATCTCTCTTAAATGATCCCTGGAAAGAATAGTTTGGCAAAGGACCAGACCTAATTCTGCACCAAAGCAAGCACATTTACTGCTTACCTGCCCAACAGCCCTGAAGGGGTACTCGTTTAACCTGCTGCAAAGAGACAGAAGAAGGGAATTCTAGAATATCTCTAGCTTATTAGGAAAGTTGATTATCTACATGTTTAGAAATCTTTTGCTTGCACTCCTTTTGGTGCAAACTAAGCCAATTTCTGCTGGAAAATAGACAAGAGAGCTGAGCTTGCTGCTGTTCTTGTGCAGCAGAACACTGTGATACATATCCTTGACCTGCTCTTTCACTAACCCAATTGCTTTACCCATCTCAGCAGATCATATAAACAAAAATGTCCAAACCATATTAGATTTGTGTGAAAAACTGTCTTTCTCCAGTTTTCCCAGCTCCTGAAAGAGTAAATGGATATCAGAATTTATTGTAAGACTTTTTAGAAAGCTTGACACTCCTTCAGAAATAGCTCCTATAACTGAAAGCTCAGGAGTGTTAATTTTTTCTTGCCTTCTGAAATCTGGTAACAAGTAAGAAATAACCATTTTTTTAATATAAGTAAAACAATGAGAAGCTTACAATAAATCCATGCAATGATTCTGTCCTTCATGTCTGCACACTCCAGAAGCCACAGCACAAACACCAGGATCTTCTTGCCAGCTGTTGTATGGAAGCATGATCCACACTCAGTCCCTCAGTGCTGGACCAAAACGGGCACAATTCCCCAGCCACGGAAGCAGAGGGGGAAACGAGAGCAACCCCCCATCCCCACGCGCTCCCAAGAGCGGGGAGGGCAGCTGGACCCAAGCTGCTTCCCAAGCTGCCTCTGCCGCTTCCACTGCGCCCTGCTGGGCCACCTCCACACTCACACCTCTGGAGAGAAGCAGCAGCTTCTAAGGTGCAGCAGTTCTCTGTTACTATACAGCAGCATATACACACTTGGCACATAGGGCTATCATGATTAAACAGAGCAAGGGATGGCCAGAGAAAGTTACTTCAGTCCTGCAGGCAAAAAAACCGGAAAACTACTGGCCTAAAGCGGCCAGTCCCTTCACTATCTCCTACTACACCCTCTATGCCTGTATAAATACTGTTTTCTTGGTATTTTAAGGGGCATTTTTTCCCATTAGGAGAAGTGGTGCTGCCAGGGAAAACAGCACACTGACACAAAACCACAGAATCTGCCTGTGCTTAAAGTCAAGACGGAAGAGGGAAAAGAATTCTAAAAGCTAAACACAGTTGTTTCATCACATCTTAATTCTGGGCTGTGAGAAAGCCTTATTTATTAACAGTAATATGTTAGGTCGTTGAACCATTAAATTTCAAGAATGTGCCCATTAACAAGTCTGCTGATTAGGATTAATTAGAGAGTGGAATTTTTTACATGGTACCTGATCACGGAGTTTAAAGGAAGTACAAAAAACTCACAAGAAATCACAGCTCCTATAACAAATGAATCAAACTGCAGATGCTGAAATTTTATACAAAGCTACGTTTGCTTCAAGAGCCCTTACCTGAGGCAGTCAGGCAGTGACCAGGGCCAGAGAATAAGCAAGGTCCAACACCCTCCTAGGTAACTGCCCTGAATTTTTGTCCCTGAAGAGACTAAATGCAACAGAGCACACTGGGGATTCATCTGCCACATCTGCCCTCAGCAGTGCTCTGAAACCTCAACTGATGGGGCCTTTAATGGCAAAAATCCTGCTAAGGACTCACAGAACAGTTTGGGTTGGAAGGGGCCTTTAAAGGCCATCCAGTCCAACCCACCTGCAATGAGCAGGTGTTAATAAACCTTCCAAATACTGTATGTAGCGGAACTTTTCAATAATCTAACTCCAAAACTTCACCTAAATTAAAAAGAAACAAAGTTAGTCCCAATACAATCAATCTACCCCCCTGGTATCACAAGTCTTCATTTCTGACAACATGGCAGCAGCTCTGTCATTTAAAATATACACCTTATTAATTACTACAATTAAAACCAAACAGCTTTAATGTTAAAAAAATATTTATTTCAATTCTGTATACAAAAAAATGTCAAAACAACTCAACATTTATTAGTATTGACAATTTTTGTGAATATTTAATGCCATGTATGACTAAGTTCACTTTAAAAAAACCAAGTGCTTATAGAATTGTAATCGGGTTTTTCATTTTCCTTAAGTATCTTTTTTGACCTGACTAGCAGCACATCCTGTGCTTTTATATAAGTAAAATATCAGAGCTTAACACACACAGTATGTTACACTGCAACTTTTGACCAGAGCATTAAAGGATCTCTAAGGAACCAATGCTACATCCTTCTCATTTACATCCAATTATTACCTGCTGAGAAAAATATGCAGGTTTTTGAGACTTATTTACAGTGAACATAAAAAATTCGGCCTTCTATAAAAGTGTCTGCTGTTTTAGTCTATGGCTATTGCATATATACAAAACCAACCAAGCCCAAGAACACACCAGAAATCAGCATTGTGTCTGTACCTGGAATCCCACTGCAGTTGTGCCTGTTGTGTCCCCAAACCCCCCCAAAGTCTGCATCCTGTTAGTGCTTTTCCCAGCAAACAAGAGGTTCCCCTACATACATTAGCTACAAACAGAAAGGGCAGGCACCCTTTATTTAAAGAACACAGTAAAAAATTTCCTTTCCAGGATTTTTTCATAGACAGCACTTTTTGTTTTATATTCAAAAAATAACCTCATAGAAAAGTAGACTTCATAAAGCACAGGCTGGTGAAACCCTTAAACTGCTTACCCTAATCCTCTACTCCATCAGTGCTGATGAGGAGATTCCAACAGGTCTGTGTCAAAAGCCAATAACCAAATTATTCTTCTGCAATCACACCTCTCTGCAGTAGTTTTACAGGAACATCCCCAAATTCTTTCATTCTGAGTATAAAATGCCTGGACAAGGAGTGATTTTTCAGGGTGATCTGGAACCAAACCCCTCGAGGGTCATCAGCTGACATTAACAGGCAGCAGTGCCACAGGCAGCACAGCCTGGTGTGGAGGGTGTGCCCAGAGGGACAACTGAGCTCTCTGGTCTCCTGTCAGCTCCTCTAGTCGGGTAAGGAAATTCTCAAAAATGAGGAATTCAAGGTAGCCTTTGTTTAGGCACAATCTCCACAAGTCTACAAACTCTCAGGTCTGATATTGGTCTCCAAACAAGATAAATATTGAGAAACAGTGGAATTTCTAACGCTGCATGAACAGCATATACAAAATAAAATTTCCAAGTCTTCTTAGAAAGAGAAATAGATGCTTTAAAAAAGTGTATTACTAAATAAATATATGCTTTGTATGGCATAGCCACATAGCTTTACACAAAACTCCTAACTAATTATTTCAGCTCCGTAAAGGGCAGTGGTTTTTGATTTAAAATATAAATATCAAGAAAGATTTTGGGAAAACATAAGTAGTTACAACTCAGTTTTATCACCTCCAAGCTCTAGATAATATGGTGTGAGGACTGCAACACTGAAGTTTGTATTTAATAATTCCTTGGTAAGGACAGCAGGGGAAGGATAGCTGCAACTATTTGTCTGCTCAAAAGCTTAAGCTTAGACTCACATGACCCAGCCACAGTCATCAAAGCAATCTTTTCAAGTGTCAATTCACATGGCAATCCCAAAAAATGAGCTGGTCATCACAGATAACTGAGAAAAGTTTGTAAGGAAAAATTGCATAGTTTTAAAGTTACATAGAAAACGTAACATTTCAGCTGCAATGGATGAAGAAAATCTGTTGTCTGAGAACATCAGCAGTCAAGAAGCCAAGGAATTCTTCAAGCTATACAAAATAACTTAAGGGACAAAAGACAGTTTGGTAAAACCATCAGTCTTCTTCCATTTAAGGTGCATTCAGATGGAGACAGCCAAAGATCACATTTGATTCTTATCTCACATTTCTTATTCAAGTTCCAACTTTGAGTCTGAACTCATAAAATCCTACCCAGTTTTGCAAAAAGTAGTAAAAATAATGGAAGACAGATTATAAATTATTCTGCAAATTACAGATTACAAATAAATCTGTAAATATTTTGGTAAGCCTGAATAGCACTTTACATCAACACCTGCCAGCTTCACTGTCTGTCAAACCTACGAAGCCTTCGCCTTCTCATGTCCTCTTCTGAGTTCTCAGGTGGGAACCAAAACCCATAAGGTCGCTGCTCATTGTTGTGTGTTCCCCTGCCAAAATCTGCAAGACACAATGAAAAACAACCTTTGTTATTTTGGTCTGTAATAGGAGAAAAGTTCACATATATTCTGTAAGCCAAAGCATCACAACACAAACGAGGCAGGGAATTGAATGTTTTCAATTCTGATGGTTTCAGGGCAATTACAACTTCCAGAAACTGCTCTTAAAGACAGTCAAATAAAAACCAAACCCAGAACCCATCCCCTCCAAACAATAAAGCTACCACCCAAAAAACCACCCCAACCCAACAACAAAACCAAAGCAAACAACAAACCACAACCAAAAGAACACCTAACAAATATTAACCCATTAAGAATAACAAGAATTAACAAGTATTCACATTTTTCACGATGCCTACTTTACACAGTAAACTCCAGAACGTTAAACTATTCCAGTGTCCTCAGCAGCTGCTTCTTGCAAACGCAGCTTTTGTGTTTGCTTTCAGTACCGAGTCCAACACGTGCAGAGCCACAGCAGATGCACACACGGCTCCCACCCCGAGCAGGCAGCAGTTTCACAAGGGAAGGACACATGGCAGCCCAACCATACGGACTGTAAGCAAAATAATCTGAGCAGCAAGAGCACACCCAGCCCCGCAGGTCTGTGCCCTGGCACCCTGAGAGGAGCCAGGACAGGCAAGTCCAGCAGCTCTCCGAAACTTTCGTCGAGTCACCCAGCCAAGAACCAATGCAAGGCTTGGTTACACACGCCAGCTCAGCTGAGGGGCTCTGGAAACAAAAACCAGTCTGCCTTCTGAGCAGAATTACAGTGTTAAGGAGAAGCAAATTAGCTTTAAAGGTAATAAAACCTTTGTAACACTCAGCATTTCTTAAGCTTTCACCTGCCACACATAGGGTCAAAACTGCATTGTAATGTAGTTTGATAATGGATTTTTAAATCATCATAATTAAGCTACTTGCATTTTAAAAACAATTCTTTTCAGTAGTGAAATTGTCAACTTGTTTTTTGATATTTTGTCAAATATCCGTTTCTTATAAAAACATTTATTTCTCTATACAGCATCTCAGGTTTATTTTTATTTAAGAAAACAGATACCATTTACACAGTTAAGACAAGTCCTTGCACAGTCCCCATAAAATATGCTCAACACTTCAAATATACATGTGCTTTAATAATCACTAGCAATAGAATGAGGTGTTATAAAAAAGATGAAAAATGCTCTTTTCTATATTGACCCAAAAATAAAAGGCTAGACAATATATCTTGAAAAGCTTTAGGCTGAAGAAAATATCTTATTTTACATCAAACAATATGGTGAACAGCAAAGGCTGGATGTTTTAAACACATTTACTTGTATCTGCATGTAGATATTTAAATTATCCCATCACCTAAAATAGTTCCCTGACACCTTTTTTTCTTTTAATTACAGCAGAAATGTTAATGAAATACCACCTTTATCTTATCAAAATATTTATAAACCACAGTGTTCTGAAATGGTAATTAGGCCACTGCTACTACTGAAACACCACCTGACGTCTGTGCAAGAAACCAACACAGGCTCTTCAACACATCTGCAAAAACAAAATTAAAGACTAATGGAATCTAAGACTGCATTTAAAGGATATGGAAACCTGCAACAACACTGGATGATAGACAAAACCAAAGGATATAATACAATAAACTTAGAACAAAACATTAACCCTTCCATGGCATATTTTACACTTCACTGTGAACCAGAACCGCTTTCTGTGAGTACGGAAGACTGAGACCCCCATCCCCATCCTGTCACTCTGTGTGGGAGTTTCTTTTGTTACTAAAGCTCACAATTAAAGCGCTTTGGACCTAAACAAGAAAATCACTGTAATTGCAACAGATGTAACTAAACCTGTATTAATGCGATGCCACAGAAGTGTTACATCAAACATTCTCCCTTGATTTTTCCTCTTCTCTGAAGTTGTGATCTTATTTTTGGGTTAGATAATAGGATTTGCAAGACAGTTTCTGTAAGATTCAGGAGGAATATATCAAGCTACCAAACCGTGAAAGTCTCACTAGTAGAAATACGCAATAAGGTCTGGTGAGAGGAGCGTAGCAAATAAGTAGCAGGGGTATCACAAAGCAATATGTCTGTATTTCTTTTTCATGCCAGCTTTAGTTGTGTTAAAGAAGAATCTAGAACATTTCAGTTGAGCAGCTTACCATTTTCAGTGTCACCATCCGTCCTGGCATTACTGAATGTGGTATCCATACAAAACCCAAACTATACGAACACTTAAATACCCATACAAAGAATGGACACCTCTCATTTCTAAAAAAACTCTTACTTTTAGAGAGGCTTTGCTGTAGAAGATAATCACAGCCAGCAATAATCTCATTTGAACCCAGCAAGGACCATACAGCTAACCAAAACATAGAGCTCTGATCTGGATATTTGATCAAATGTCATAACAAATTCCAGCACTTGCTTGGTTTTCATTTATACCAGTTTTATATAAATTATCTCTTCCATAAATAGTATAGTCCTACTAACTATGTTATAACAACAGAATGTACCTAAAGTTTACTAACCAGCACTTGGGTGTGCTACAGATCACAGTGTGCTACACTAAACACCTGACTTGCCCTGCTTTTTAATGCAAAAATACCAATGTTTAAAGTCTTCTGTTTGAGAAAATGGGAGTTCTCTTAGTTTATAAACATCCAAATATTTTTTTCCCCCACAGAATCAACGAGGTTGGAAAAGACCTTTGAGGTCATCGAGTCTAACCTGTGACCCAACACCACCTTGTCAGGCAGACACTGGCACTGAGTGCCACATCCAGCCTTTTCTTAAACACCTCCATGGACAGTGACTCCTCAACCTCCCTGGGCAACCCATTCCAAGGTATTTTTGATGCATTTGGAGTCAGAAGCAGCAAACTGGAGGGCAGCAAGAAGCCAGAGTCAAAAGCCCCGTGTTGCTCTACTCATTGCATCTCTTCCAGCCAACGAGCAGTCAAGGCTTTAGGTTTAATCAAACTCTCTTATGATTTACTGAGTTGTACAGAGAATCTTAAGGAAAGGCAGTGCAGGCATTTTTCCTCCTTTCATACTTTAGGACTAGGAGTCTTCCAGAAAGAGCTGAGACACACAAAACACAGCAATCTTTTCACTGTTTTGTGTTTCACTAGAAGTCAGACAGAAACTACAATTGAATAAAAAATATAAAATGGCAAAATGGCTTTTATTCTTTCCTGTCCTCTCTGCAAAATGCAGACATGCTATACAGTCTGAGAGCTTTGGCTTTTAGTACTTATCACTGCCCCATTTTTTCCTATTCAGCTCCAAGTAAACCACATTCATTAGCCTTTGCTATTGTTTCTAACACAGCCCTTTGAGTTTCTGTCACTCTATGAAAAGAATTTAGTCATGCTATGTAGCAAACTATTCTTCCTGATGCTGATGCCAATATGTCTCATCTATAGACTCGAACAAAACTGGTGAAGAAGAGAAATGGAAGTAACTACTGTCAGCTGACAAACGAAAAATCAAATTAGCAGGAAAGCAGCTGAGGATAATGAATTTAGAAGGAAAGTAACATACAATGAATCCAGACACAGCTGGATTGTTACAAGAGCAAGCCAGAACAACCTTGAACAGTCTCAGTCTCTCTCGTTTTTGAGAGGAGATGGTAAAATTGAGAAACACACAAAATCATTCCCTCCCAAAAGTCTGATAATTTGTTTTCGTTAAGAGAGGAGATGGCTAAAGGCTTAATCTTTAATCCCTTCATACTTGATGATTTTTATATTTATTTTAATCTTGCCTCAAAGTCTCATCTTTCCTGTATCAGTATCACCAAAATAAACTCTTTTTAAAGTAATAAAGTGTTAGAAGCACACTCATAAAATTTTTAGAAACCATCAATCATCACCTCATAAGCCAAAATCTTACTGCACACTCAGATCATCCCTTTGCTACAAATAATCAATGCTATCAATGCTACAATGCAGAAGTAAGAGGATAGAAACCACTGCTGGACTTGATGCTCTTCTGCAAAGAATTAAGGGGATTAGTTTTACAGCTACCTCCAGCTACCATTTAGCTGGATACTGAAAATACTACAGGAGAGATGGCATAAAATAATCTCACTGCATTTCACAGCCATTTAATAATTCTCCAGATGTTAATTCACCTAAAGCAAGGCTAAATTCATTATTAACTGAAAATGGTTGATACAATAAATTAATTATGTCTTTCTTTCCCAAGTATTGAAAAGAATTTACTAACCAACTCAAAAAACCCTACATGAACATGCTACTTAACCAGTCCCCAGGCTAAGACAGACTGACAGCTATTCCTCTCCTGAGTAGTAAGAAAGCTATGAATAACTTCAGTTAGAAGAAGCATTTCAGGTGGGCTGTATATTTATCATAATGTAGTAGAAGTATTTTGTTGAGCTGCAAATAGCAAGGTATGCTTTTCCTTAGAAAATTACTGATTTATTCAGGCAGACATAAAAAGAGTTCAGAACATCATTTTTTGAATGCTCCCAATGAAAAAATGTAAACTATGTAAATAATCTATAGAATTAATCCAATGATAAACCAAAGTTAAAATAGTAAATTATGGGTATATCTAAAATTAGGAATATTCACTGACCCTAGTTTACCAGTAAAAACATTTCCAGAGTAAGTTCGTTAACATTTGCAAGAATCTTACAACATAAAAACCCACTTTGCTTTCCCGTTACTGCATTCCTGCTTGCGTAACAAAGACCCACAGCAACAAAAGAACTCTGAACAATATCCCTTTCCCAATGCCAAGCCTGAGAAACCCAGATGGATGGATGGAGATACCAATGCACACTGGAGCCACTCCCCAGCAGCTCCCACTTTCTCCAAGGGTAAGGGATGCTTTTGTGCAGCCCACACACAGCTCCAGCTAACGATGCCCACAGCTGGGAAGCAGAAGTGCTGTTCTCCAGCTAGGTGACCCTGCCAAACTCACTGGGAAAGGAACAACTTTTGCTCCTTTATGAACAAGTTTAAGTTACTAAGGGGAAAAAAAGTATTTCCAGAGACCACTGAAGTCAGAGAAAAGACTCCCATTTGTATCACTGGGTCTTGAATTAAAACACCAAGAGGTCTCTACCTCTATATGCAAACCATGCTTTTAAAATAGGTGTAATGTGTATATGTACACGAACGATCTCTAGCTACATCCAAGATTTAACTACTTTTAGTGTTTTCCTCCTATTTTAATTGTCTTCAGCAGCTGAAACAATTGCAAGAAGGAAACCATCCAAAAGAATTGGTAGTACTTGCAAGTGTATTTGCATATTTAGGAACTCACAGAAAAAAAATACTCAGCATTCTGTACACATTTCACAAAAATATTAATAAATTCTCATGTCAAAATCCGTTGTAGCAATAGCAAGAACCTATATCACCAACTATGTCACTGTCAACTTGTCGCCTGAAGAGCAAAGGAAGCCAACCCTTTAGGCAGTATTTCCAAAAATCCCCGCTTTGCAGAACTGGTCTTGACCCCACAGTATTTCAGAGGTGCTAACTGGTCGTGGTACTGGTTTGAAAGAGAAACCCATGGTGAAATGCTCAGTGGTTCATTTAACTCTTTTGGTGAACTCTGATAACCATTGTAAAGAGAATCGGGAGATTTTTCGTTCTAATTTTCAGCAAATCTCTTATCCTACATCAGCCACTGTATTTATGAAGAGACAGATGGAAGAGAATTAATGAAATATTTCTAAAATAATTCTGACTACGCTTCTTGTTGCAAGTGGTCTGCTTCTTACACTGGTACCAAAACTTACTGTGTGGAAATTATAAAAATTCACTGATTCATTTTCCCAGAAAATTGCTTAAGAAAGTGCTTAAATGCATAAAAAAAAAGTTGCAACTTATTCTCAAAGCCTAAATCCTAGTGTATGATTTCATGAAATGTATTTTAATTTGAAACAATGCACTGCATATTTGAGCATATAATCTGCTTTAAGGTATTTCTACAGAAAACCATCATATTCAAGTGCAACGACTGGCATTTCTATAATTGGAGAAAGAACAGATATCACTAGAAATAAAATATACAGTATTTCTCCAGTTTCCTCATATAAATTCCATTTTTATATTACAGTCTTCCACGGGGAAGTCTTCTTATGAGCTGGCAAATTTCAAAGACTCCAATAAAAAGTCCTGTCTCAGTAGCAGCAAACAGACACAGGAACCCTTCCAGGGAACAGGTAAGCCCAGGAATTTCCTGACTGCTCCAAATGACTCTGACTAGCCCAGAGTTTTTGTGACCTAGAAGTCATAATAAACGTACTTGTCCAAATAAGGATGAAAAAAATATTATTAATCAATTGAAATTATTGGAGTAGTCTGTTGTCCAAGTTACAGAGCAGCTGTGATGGTTTAAATGTCATAATTGGCGAAAAAAAATTAATAAGAGAGCTCTAAATTGATTGTGGTACCTGCTGTCACAACCTATTTCAAATTATTTTATGTAATTTTTTGTCAATGTTAAGCACCTGTTTCATCATCCATGTAATTGCAAGAATCTCTGAATGTTCATGCTTTAGGGAAAAAGTATCGTGTTCAAAGGATAGTGCTCATTCAAGCTAATTATTTTTCAAACTAACTGACAGGGAAGAATATCCTAATTGCCCATTAGCGCAGTAAATTTCATCTCGTCCTTTGTGTCCCTAAAATAGGTGTGATCAGTGACATGCTCTGTATTATGTTCTTTGTGAAATAAGGCATCTGCCTATAGGCAAATGGAACCTTTATACAGTTTGTTTAAGGAAGTATTTTAAGAGCTCAAATCTTGGGTCTTGCTTGTCCAAACTAAAGTGTTCCAGCAGGCAGCAGAAAGAGGTGCAAAATAAAGCAAGATCCCTATATATTTGATCACACCAAGTTATACTGGAAATAATATATAATGAAGCTTTTCCTGCTTCACTCGCCTGTGAGGCTTAAAAACTGTAACCAGCACTGAAACCAGGCATTACCAGAGTGTTAAGAAATGCTGCTTTTGGCAGGGAAGCTTATAGTGAAACCTGGTTTGCCACACCAATCTACTAGTGAGGTACTATTGAAATTCATTCTTGTGCTTCAAAGCATATTCATAAGCTCAAAGGATATTCTCCAAACAACCATATTCCCTCTTATAGCACAAAACTTATCTTTGTTCAAAAACACAAGCAGACAAAAAAATACATCTTACCTGGAGTATTGGCAGATTATTTAAGGCTACAAATCGAAGCTGCAGATGTTCCACAGTGATACACATCAGCTTTTAAAGTGCATACTGTCTATTTATTTATATTATAACCTTATCACTGTTATTCGTATTGTTTTCTTGATAGTTTCAAAAAACTCCACAAAAATGGCTCATTCTTTCAGAGAACATCTCAAAATGCTTAATATTAAAAGCTTTGAAGGATTTCTTTCTCAAACTTAATGTTAAAAATTATGCAAAATATCATCTTAAAAAGACAGTAAAATAGACAATATCCCTTACAATAAAGCTCATTTTTTATGCATTCCATCCCAAAATTACAAGATATGTCCAAAAATAACTCATGAGGAATACAACTTGTTTTCCTTCCTGAATCTCTTTCAGTATGAATCATAACTTAAATGATAAAAATGCAATAAAATTCCTACCTCTTTCATTAAGACTGTTTAGCACTGCCCTTTCAAGCTGTTCTTCTTCAGTGAGCCCACCTGTATAATCAAAGTAGCTCCTTGGAGTTCTGTATTGATAATCTGGATAATAGCCGTAATACTCTGTAAAATGAATCAAAAAATAAAATAAATTGCTACTTGGCAAGTGTGAAATCAGATATTATCTTCTTGCTACCTTTCTTCCACAAATTGTTTTAATTTGGGAAAGAAAAAAATTATTAGGGTTCAATTACTTATACAATATATGTAATGAATTAAGTTCTAATTTATAAAGCCACAGCATGGTAATAGGAGAAAAAAAAAAAACCAACAGAAAAAAAGATGGACCAAACATCTCAATTTTTTATAACTGTTAGAAGTGAGTGTCATAGAATTGCTATTATTAAGAAGTTTCACACAGAAATTGAAAGAGAGTTTTCATCGTCTCCTTTTAACATTTAGTTGTCAATATCTGGACACCTTACTGCTATCACTAGAACACAAACCAGGTACTATTCAGGCTTTTTCTTCACACCTCTCTTCCCCTTTCCCCTAGGGCCCATAAAACAATGTCATCATAAATTCCAGTCATCTTTGGACCTAGAGAAGTCACAGGGAAAGATTCCTGCAAACTCCTGCAGTGCTGTACACAGCTCATGTTGTGCTTGGGCACAGCTAAACCCGCCCTGCAAAAAGCCAGCACAGCACAGATCTCATCAGTGTCCCACTCACTGCTGCTGCTGCACCACTCACAACCCCTTCTGGCCTTTGCAAAGCTGGCCAAAACCAAGCACAGGCCATCACCCACCCAAACACATGGGATTCAAAAGGAAAAAAATTACTTGGCTAGAGAATTGAGCAAGACTCTCTTCCTGTTAACAAAACAATCTGATCTTGCCTGAGCACAGAAAACCTAAGCTGAGAAGAATTATGGAAAAAAGTCACACTCTTCAACTGAGAAAAACTACAGAGAAAAGTTCAATTTTCTATTCCATTTCTGTATTTTCAAAATGGAAAGCTTTTGTGATGTGTTCATTTCCAGACAGCTGAACAAGGGATTTTGAAGAACCAAGTACAGAAAGGTTGTCGGTTTCTTCCAGCTGAGAGAAAATTATACAAAAGTTTTTGAAAATGAGGAAAGTATAAATATTTTTGTATGAAACAAGTACAGCAGGGCATTTCCTTTTTCTTCAGATTATTAGCATCAATGATAGTCTTGTGTCCTCTCATTGGTTCTACCAATTCCACGTGAAACTTGTGAAGTTTCTGTGGTTAATAACAAATACAGATGACAAAGTGAAGAGAAATAAACAATTTCTTCTTGAAAATGATTTTGCTAAAGAAAAATATCCCAAGCTCTAGAACCTTTAGACAAATAAAACCAGCAATACTCTGTCTTGAAAGTTATACAGGAAAATCATGATAAACTGCACAAAATTCTAACAGAATTATATATATTCCTCTGTATTTGCAAATATCCCTACACTGATTTTATACCCACATGGGTGTGTGCACAGATGTATACACATACACATCACACACACACATTCTGTTTCCAATTCTCTCGTCTTGGAACACAACTGACATTGGAAGATTTTTCACACACCTGCAGTGAAATCTGACTGGGGGACAGCATTAAGCTGTTATGTCTGTACACTTGGGATGCAATCCCCTTATTCTCCTCTGCTTTATGTTAATCTGAATGAACATTTTCTCAGCTATAAATTTATTTTCTGGAGGCTTCAAAACTACATGCATGAAGAGTGTAAAAATCCTGGTACTAAAAGCATGAAATTATCTGATGAAAGCAAAAGGATGCTGTATTTTAGGTTCGTTCTATTGGTGTAGTTCTTTCTATGTTTTATGTTTCACACTGCCAGGCAAGTTGTAAGTGCTCAGACAGCTATAATCTTTTATTTTAAAATGAGACACAGTTTGGTAACATTGACATGTTCAAGGTGTTCGTATTAATCAAAATAAATGTCCTACTACTTTATTCATGAACTGTACTGAAAAAAAAACTAATTTAGCTACTAAATACTAAATGTGTTAAAATTACACTTAAAACCTTTTTTCTTTTAAAGCTTGTTTCCTTGTGCTGTTTCATAAAAACTGTTCTGACCATAACTTCATCTATTTTTCTACTTAAATTGGTATTTAAAGGCACATAGCAATAAATCAGCAATGCCAGAAAGTGAAAAACTAATCAAGATATGCATCATCAGCCTATGACACTAGAGCAAGTTTTCTTCATTCACAGATGGCCAAATTTATTCCATACATCATACACCAAGCAAAAGGTTAAAGCTTCCATTAAGACTTCTGCAAATAGGATGAAAGATAATTACAAAGTATATGAACACGGAATGAAGACAACAAATATATGTGTTCTTAACTGCAGTTGTATGTAATTTCAGACAAATTAACTTAGTACAAAGAAAAAATTCAATGGTTATATCTAAAGGAGAACTTGGAAGACAGGATAATTCAGGTCAACTCTCTCCATCTCCCCTTTGTCCAAAAGAACTCAAAGTAACAGCATTCGGGGACTGCCCAAAACACGCAAAAAAGCCCAGACTTTCCTGTTGTCATCATACTAAAGCTTTTTTTTCCCTCCCCATCATGTCAGATCTACTACTTGAAATCTCTTCAATTTTCCCTGCTTGAGAAGAGCTGGAAAGGCAATCAGAAAGGGCTGTTGAGAACATCTCTGCTGCTTTTCCACAAGGGTGGTCTTGTACACCCACCCAAGCTCCCAGCAGCTGGTGTTTGCAGAGGGGCTGTATTAGACCACAGATCAAATGTCAAGTACAAATTCTTATCTTCATTAGCTTTTAAAGGACTTTTTCCAGTATAAATCTCTCGAGTTTCCATCCACCCAGCTATTCTGGGACATTGAAGGAAGGTTCAGTGCCTGTGAGCAGCTGGGCTGGGCAGCACCTGTAGCCAGGTTGGCACCTTCACCTGGGCCATGGGAACAGGTAACTTGTGCTTGCTCTATGTGCTGTGTTTACCTCTCATTTCACTTCAGAGTACTAATTGTTTTATTTCTTTACTGGCCTTTAGATCAAATATTTTTTGACTTGAGAGTAAATTAGAGTAATGAAAATCCTGGGTAAATATACTTTTAAGTTGGAACAATCTCTGTTGCTGTTATTGAGGAAAGCAGGCTAAGATCTTTTGTTTAGGAATTACAAAACAGATGTTTCAAAAATACTTAAGGGCCCAGAATCCTGCTTGTGGGAACTATTTAATGTAATAATAAAATTGGAGATAGATCATGGAAGACAAAGTCCATCAGGGAGAATAAAAGAAGCTATAAACTTGGCTCAAAGTAAGCACATCTCAATTATAAAAGACTACACAAAATAAAAAACCCTGCCTGAAAAAACATCAGAGAACAGTAAGAATGATCAAACGTGTGAAACAATTTCCTAATAAGAAGCCAGACAGACTCTAAGCTTTCTGAATAGAGGGAAAAGATGACCATTGTGAGTACAGGACTGAAGCCTAAAAAACCACTAAGGAAGGAAGTACATAAAGAATGAAGGTTTAGCCTCCCTCCCCAAAGAAGAATTAATGTGCATCAAATGAAATTAGCAGTTAGCAGGTTAAAGCCGAGCCAAAAAATGACAGATTCTAAACCAGGAAACAGACTTGAAACAAACAAAAAAGACTGAGTCTTTTCTGATGATGTAAGTATTAAAAGTGTTCATGTCGATTCAAAGAGCTTTTGACAAATTGGTGGAAGAAGAATCTACCACAGGCTATTAAAGGCAAAACTGTCCCATAAAACTTTCTGCTGAGAACATCTTTAAGCCACAAGCCACTGCACACTGGCAGATATCTGAGAGAGGTATCACTATGCATTTATCCTGCTCTTCCTGCAGATGCCTAGGAAAGAGCATAAATCACTGCAGGAGGTGAGAGACGCCAGGATTGCATCCCTTAACTCAGACCCAACACTCAGAGCCCTTCTCCCAGCCTCTCCTGGCCCTCGCAGACAAGGACTCCACCTATTAATTCTGTACACTCCACATGCAATGATTCAATGTTCTGCAGGAGAAGTGAATCAAATGTGCTGCGCTCAGTGTGCGAGCATTCCAACCATCCATCTATAAAATGAAGATAGCCTAAATTCAGTCTGCTGAGGAGGGGCTTTTTGCACATAATTTACTTCATTTACAAAGAGTGTTTAAAGGAAGAAGATCCTTGTTAGAAGGGAAAAACCACCCTAGAATGGAACAGATAAATTTGCCAGATGAGGGCATATTTACCAAGGTCCAAAAGGTAGTAGATATAATTTCCCCCCTGCTACACCTTGTGCAAAAGGGACAATATTTCCCTGAGGTAGCATTTTAGGAAGTCATGACCTTAATTTGAGGCTTAAGCCTTTTGTACAAAATCCATCCACACACCTGCCTGAAGAGGAAAGGTGAGACATGCCCAGAGAAGTAATGTAAGTTTAGCAAGTACACATATGCAGAATGTTTTGTATACTATGTATGTTTCCGTTTACATAGCTCTCCTATAAGTCTTCTAATCATTAGCGAAAACTATTTTTAAAGCTCGAATAAGTTTTTGGTTAAATAGACAAGAGTACTTACCTGAATAGTAGTCCCTTGGCCTGTCAGGCTCAGTGAAGAAAGAAATGCCAGCTAAATAAAAGAATAATGCATATACCGTCAGAATAATCATATTTTCTTTATAGAATACAAAATTCAAATTTAAATTACCCTTTCTTTAAGAGTTTCAAAAAGATAAAGGCAGGAAATCAGTCATGGGTATCTGTGGATTGTTCTGGCATCAATGAGAGAATATACTATTGCAAGTTTATATGTTGTTCCAGATTTTATAGTAGCATGCCTTGTTCAAGCAACATATCCATGTAGACTAGAAAAAAAGCAAACCAACCTATAATATTCTCCCCAGAACACATAATGAACAATTTCTCTACTGAGAGTATTCATTAGTAATAATGTTTAACGTACAGAAAACTGAGGACTGGAGCAACACTGCATTACTCCTGCTTTGCTACATAGGAGAGAAAAAAAGTGCCCATGTACTGAACACTGCTTCCTGCAGGTGTCAGTCACACAGAACCTGCACAGCACCCAGTCCCTAGGGCAGGTTTCACTAACAGTACCGTGCGGTTATCACTGAATCCCAGAGAAATTCCCTTTGGAAGGGACCTCAGAAGGTCCCCAGTCCAACTCCAAACCAGAGCAGGTTACCCAGACAGGGCTGCGCCTTGCCAAGTCCAAGGCTGGAGACCCTGAAGCTGCCCTGGCGGCTGAGCTGCTGCCTGCCTGTTCCATAGTCATCAGGCAGTTCCCCCGCGGCACAGAATCATGCAAAGTTAACCTTTAACTAACGGGACACCTGATGTCTGCTCCCTGCAGCAAGGCAGGAAAGCTGATGCTTTGGTGTCCTTTTTTCCCTTCCAACTGCTGGACACACGTGACCTACAGACTATCCCCAAACTGTGATCAAAGCCCCAGTGAGAGCACACACATCTGAACAAGTAATTCCCCGCTACACAAACACCATATCCGTGTTCAATTTGATGGAACAGTCATGAATAAAGTACTCAACCTATCAAGTAGTCAGACATGAAAAGCCGAATATTCTGCCAACCAACGCCAGCACAGCTGCTGTGTCAAGGCTTAGACTTCCAATTAAAACACTGACATTTACGGGAGCGTTCATTTAGAAGTTTGCAGGGCTGTATTTAAAACAACTGTTAAGACTAAAGATGTCTAAAGCCATCCTTTTCAAAGAATAATTATTACTGCAATGTGAAAAGCTGTAATAACACATTGTTGGAAAGCTCGAGAAATCCAGTAACAATTTCTTAAGCATCCCACCACCTTTTTCAAACTGTAGAGATTTCCATTAGAATCAACACAACAGTAGAAATCAAGATGGGGACGTTTTGTTCTGACATATGTTATTGGCTTCACCACTCTTCATTTGAAGTGACATTTCCATTGAAAGATTATACTCTAAATAAATACTTAAAAAGAAGAGTAGAAGATATTCTTCTAAGTAAAAATATCTTAAAGTCACATTTATTCCCAATTGTTCTTATCCATATTTAAGAAAAAAATATTGAATTTTTTCTTCTGCATCTACTTTAATAAAATAAGCATATCTTTAATTGTCTAAAAACTTGCTGAAATGGGCTGAATTTCTATATGTAAAACCTACTGAATTTTAAAAATAGAAGTGTTCCTTATGCAGATTTTGTAAATTCAACAAAATTATATACCTGCACAGGCTTGCATGATCTTTTTCAGAGGTCCCATAGTATACATCAATCCAACAAGAATCCCTGACAGATGCCCAGCAAAAGAAGTCCTAGAAAATAAAAAAAATCTTCTGAGTAATGGGAAGGGAGAGGTTTTTTTGGTAGGGATACAAAAGGGAGAGTGTAGAATTTGTTGTAAAGAGAAAGTCTCTCAGACTTGCCTGAGAAAGTCCCTGAGTGAGATCAAGCACAGAGACATTACCTGCCTGCAAGGATATAATGCCAAGTTTTCCTTCTTTGTAACTACCTTAAAATTGGGAGCTACACAGTTACAGAAAAATATTTAACAAATATCCTGAGAAAACTAATTGGAGAGATCATTTCAGTTGCTACAGAATATGTTTTCCCTAAAAGCATTTAAAGACTTACCAAAGGAGTAAACTGGTTTTAAACTTTAGAAAAGTAACTTACATTGTAATGTCTGCGTAGATTTTACCAAAACCATGTACAGTTGTGAAAGCACAAACACAATACTTTCCTCTGCACTATCCATGCAATCCTACAATTAGTCTGAAAGAAGCATGAATGCAGATCAACTGCAATCTTTCTAATACACTGCCTTCAAAATTGAAAGAACAACTGAAATGCTGAGATCCAAATTCTTTTCTATGCATGCCAGCAATTTCTTTTAGAAATATCATTACCATCTGTATACAGAATGAAAAGACTCTGGAGTCTTTTGAGAAATCAACCCAGAAGCATATGTTTACAGTAAATAAGGAGATTTGCTCCAGTTATTGACATGACTATAGGGTACTCTATAAATTCAAAAATCACTTTTCAGCATTCAAATTAAGAGTTAAAGTCTTTTATGTTCAAACGTAAGAGAAAATCTTCTGAATTCAAATAGGTACAAACACTAGTGGCAAATTTTTCACCTCTATTACAAAGTTACAGAAGCCAAAACACTAAACATTAAAATTTCCTCAAATGCGCAATTAGAAATAACCCATTTATACCGATGGTCAAAAAATTTAAATAATATGAGCTAAAATGAGCTTTGTTTTTTCCTTTATAAAATAGAAATGAAACCTCTGTTTAATGTACCAAGCGTAAAGTTCGCATCAATTTTTACATTCAGGTCAGTGATCTACAGGAGTTACACAGATGATGGTACAAGCATTCCAGCCAAGACAACTTCCAGGCATCAGTGGTAAAAGGAGACAGGAGAATGCCTGTATCACTAGAGGGAGGTAAAGATCAAATCTAAATTCACTCTTTTGCCATCTACTTAACCACAAACTCATATCCTGCCATGGAGAGCTGCAGCTCTCGCTCACCAGTAATCAACAACTCTCTAAAGAGTAACACACAAGTGCTGATGTGAACATTTATAGATAAAAGGTAGTTACCAAAGTAAAGTATCTATAAGGAATTAATTTTCCAAACAGATTTTCTGGAAAAGATTTTCCAAATTTATGAACTATGTGTGCCTGACTTCGAAAATGTCTGACCTCAGAAAATTAAAAATACTTAAAAATCACCTACTCTAGAAATTACCAACACCGTATTGGTTCACCTAAGACTTAAGATATCTGCCCAGTTCTGGAAGAGGCACAGATTAAACAGAAAGTAACTTTTCACATCTGTTCTTCCATTAAACAAATAATCCTGAGGACTGCTAAGCAAAGCCTACATCTCAATATCCTTCATGGAAGGTGAAGATTAGAAGGATACTGAATGCACTTTAAAATTTTTCCAAAACAAAAACATTAATGAGAAAGAAAATAGTAAGATGTCAGTAAACTCCTAAATCCTCTCCCAGCACACAAATCAAGGTTTTCAAAAGGCTCAGTATTACTTTTGGATCTTTCATTGGTTATGGATTCTGCTACATCAGTCCAATGAGGCAGGTCCAAATTTACCACGTGGCTTTCTGACTGGACAGAACTCTGCTGCAGTTACTGACCTCTTATCTATTCAAAACTAAATTATACAACTTGGTCTACAAAAGGAACCAGTTAAAGATAGACTTCAAATATTATAACCTGCCCTGAGCACACAGGTGAGCATGTAAGAGCAATGCTACATGTAGTGGGAGCTACAATTGCTATGGTTCATCGCAAGGCAGTTGGCAGTTACTAATGAAACATGTTGTGCTCTAGGACATGAATTCTGGAAATCACTGCTTGTTTTGTGCAGCCCCCATTATCATTTAAGTGCTGTGAAATTTCCCTCTATAGAGGTCGCTGTAGAGCTTTAGACAAGGCAGCAATCTAAACTTCCATGAAAATGTGAAATAATTTTTGGTATTATTTCTGGACTTCCTATCCACTCTCTACCCAAAGATATTTCTACAGTAAGACAACTGAAAAAGAGCAGCACGCAATGTCTAGAATCATGTTCTTCCTCTACCATAAACAGTATGAGATGGTTTTACTTCATACATAAAGCTCTTCCACTATTATTTAATTAAAAATAGTATAATTAAACGTATCACCAAATAAAACCTATGTTCAGCTAAAACAACAGTTTATATTTTTCAGAAAAATTTTTTTAATGCACTGAAAGCCTTAGTTTTATACTTGTAGCAATGCAGCTCACAAATAAAATTGCATTTGGGCAGAGCACTCTTCTGTCTTTAATCCTCACTGCAGTCAATTGAGCAGCCAGGCATAAAGCAATAAAACCAGTGCTTAACCTAAGCAATATTTGAATTCTCCTTCTGCACTAGGAAATGTTCTATCAGCTATATCATAGTATCTGACAAGAAGTATCTCGGTATTGCTGAGCTCTTTTTTTTAATCTTTCTGAAAAGTGAGAAATAGTACATAAACTGTGATTTGATAGTTTATAGGTTTTGTGGCTGTACTTTGCATATATTCAGCAATGTGACTGTTACAAAATATTCCATTGGAAAATTACTCATTTGCAAACAGGACTACAAAAATCAACTGCCAAAGAGCAAGGCCCTGTTCTCCCAGAGGCAGGGGCAGATGAGCTGCACTGGCAGAGCACACAGGGAAACTGAGGGAGATGACCAGCAGCACTGCAGGACAGTGACACTGACAGTGACAAAACTGGCAGAATACTAGATGATAGTCTGATCATAAATCAGAGGAGTGACTAAGCCACAGTGGGCTAGGACAGAAATGGCAAGCAAACAGTGGAATGCTGCTCAGCTAATGAAGCCCCTGGCACTATGGTGGAGTAGTTTAGTTACCTTGTTGAAAAGGCACAGCCCTTTTCCTTGTCCATCAACTTTTGTTATCTTCCCTCAAATACTGAATTACACCTTCTGGCAACAGTATTTCAGCTTTTTAATTTGAGATGTACTCAAAATAGAGAGGTTTAAGGAAAAAGCAGCCCCAACACTGCACTGGAATACCAGCTAACACTACTCACACTTCACGAGACATTTTAAATACTCCAGATAGCCCAGATCTCTTCTCCTTTCTCTGAAATACTAAATGCACTTACCCTGGGGAGATGAAATGAATAGCCAACAGCTCCACCCAACAAGCGTATTTGCTGGATATCGGCAATCCAAGCACACTGCTCACTCTTCCTGGATTATAATGGTTGTTCAAAACTTTCAAAGCAAACAAGACTCCTGCAAACAAGAAGAAATCACATGAAGAGAGAAATACTTGTGCACAAATAATAAAGAAATGCAAACCATTTGAAGTACCATGCAGTTTCAAAGCACCACAAAGCATACTGCTGCACGCCAGAACAGTTCTGTTCTTTCAGTGATACTTTCCAATGACTTAAATGAAAAGATACAAAAATTATGTATTTGTATAACAGCCAAATCTAAGCTGCTTTTTAATGTGCCTGCTCACTGTAGCTATTCAGGTTTTCAAAACAATACAAACATAATTTAAAATGGGAGTTCTAGTTGAAATAATTGACAAAATTAGTGAACTCAAAAAAATGTTCCGTGACTTGAGAAAAGCCACTACTGAAAACAAACAACTAGGTGTAAAGCTCAACAATAGGTTCAAATTCTGAATTAATGGAAAATCATCTTACACATACCCCAGAATCACTTGTTTCTGAAAAAACAAGTAGATAAATCACCTTTAATCACAGTAAATAATATTAATTTCTAACTGACTGCAACTGTTTTATCATGCAAACACCAGCTGATACGATGGAATGAATTCAGAGAACTTAGTGGAAGTGGTTATAAAAAGGTTCCTCTCGAGAGAAAGCTCACAGTGGTCTGAAAAAAAACCTGAAAAATCAACAAATAAAAGTTCTGACATGGACACATCGAGGCTTGCACAGGCAGCCAAACCATTGAGGGAAAGGGGTTACACTCAGGGCCTCTACAGCCCCCAGAAAGGCCAATATTAGAACCAGGCATATCTTGTTACCAAAGGGGGGTGACCAGAAAAGATGTGGAGGTTCAGAGGAGCAACCCCCACGATACTCCAGCTCATGCCCACTGGAATATCTTAAGAAAACCTCAGAGGTGTTGAAGCCACTTTCTTGAAGGCTGAAATAGAGAGCTTGCCTTCTAAGGTTAGGTCCCAATGACAGCAAGGAAATGCCCTAATTACCTAGAAATGCAGGGCTACTTTTCCACTTGACTGCAGATTTTTTTAAAGAGGAGTTTATTAACTTGAAAATGATCTGCTAAAGGAGGGCACAAGACCATTACTGGAAGGAAGATGACCAAAATCAGGTGTTTGGATATTGCTAGCAGAAGCAAATCTAGGGGAGTCTCTCCAAAGACAGGCACAAGTAATTTTAAACTGACAGGATTTTCTAGAAGCCACTTAAAGAGCATTATTGAAATGCTTATATGACATCAGAAAATTAAGAGTTCAGATGTCAATTAGCCAGTGGTATTAAATAAAAAACCCACAATTCTACCAGGATGATGATATTTTCATGTTCTCAGGTAAAGTCCCAGTCGGTCACAGGAACATGAACTGAATTACTTTATGTTCATGCCCAGAGTACATGCTTAAAATTAAAAAACAGGATAAGCATACTGACATGACAATCATACATATATACGGATGTACACCCATCCTCTTTCTGCAATTAACAGCTATTGTTATATAGCAACTATATATATTAATTTTACATATGTAAATTGGACCAACTCTGTGTCTTACCTGAAAAACCTACACCACAATTCATTTCATAGGAAGGATCATCCAGAATTATCACAAGCAGCAGTTCCAGCACCATGTAAACTACTCCAATCAGTACTGAAAATACTGCAATTACGTAGGCAAACCATATGCTCTTCAGCTTTCTTTCCAGCATTATGCCCTTCCAAAGCATGGAAATCATGTTATAATACAAATGCCAATCATCTGCATGGTGGAAAGGAGCAAGCAGCAAACGCTGCCAGTTCTTTCTGTGGACAGCTTCATTTACGCTGAGACACACTTCAGACAGTGGCCTCAAAGGATTCAGAAAGAGAAAAATGTTCAGTACAAGTACCCCAAGGGTAACAGAAGGAATGTTCTGGAGTCCAACTTGAGAAATTTGATAAAGCAGCAAAAGCAGTCCAGCACTGACTCCTCTCTGCCTTCGTTCCATTGTTACTTCTTATTCAAAGAAATGTGAAGATTATTCCGATCTCCAGTTTTTTGTTAATTTCAAAACCATACAAGTTTTGGAGATTCTGAAAGAAAAAAGATAACTTGTTATATACATATTGTGGTGTTTTGAAGCTCATCACTGATTTTTATAAGTTTTTAAACATACAAAATTCATCAAGGTAATCAGCTGAGACCTTTAATATATCAGAACAAAAATTCAAGAGAGGAAAAAAACCCAGTATTTGTAAACTGATACAAAACACAAAAGCAGCCTGCAACCTTTGTTTAACATCCCTGGACAGGCTGCACTTAATCCATTAAAATACTTGGGTATTTTAGACATGTTTTCATTACTTCTGATTCAGTCAGAATAATTCAGATTTCAGGAAGGAAAACAGTTCAAAATTCTTCTCTAGAGTCTCAGTTTCCAGGATTCCTATCTTTGACACATATTTAAATTTTTTTAATGACTGTTTTTCCAACTTTTACAAATATTCAAAACAAGCTACGCTTGAAAACTAAAAGTTACAAGCTTTAAAAAAGGAACAGAGACACAGCTAAGTACTCCTAGATGCAATATGAAAATTTTTACTGCTTTCCTAGGGATGAGAATAAAGAGTTTAGTTTAGAAGTGTACGATGGAGAAAACTATAGGGGGAAATCACACACAAAATCAGCAAACAAAATTTGAAGAGTTTTAACAAAATTTTCATCTTTGCCTTATTTATGCCAGAAAAACACAGGGGATTAAAGAGGGCTACAGAAATAGATCTGACTAGAAACAGAGTTACTCTGACAGAACTGACAAGAGAGGAGGGAGGAAGCTGAGCTGGATAACAGCACAGTGGGATGTGGAGTTCCCAGAGCGTGGAACCACCTGTGGAAGACAGGAAGAGACCCAGGATTTCAAGCCAGTTCTGGCCCCAACTTGGCCAGCCTGGCTTTTACCTCTGAAAACTCTGCAAGGCAGCCCAACAAGAGCACAGCCTCTCCCTCCAGGGTGGCCCTTCTCTGCAGAACTACTGAAGATACACAGCACATTATTCCACGTAAATATCAGCTATGTAGAACCAGAAAAATACAATTACTCTTCAAAACTCTGCCACCAGGTTTCAAATGAAACTGCCCGCAATATCGAGATATATACAAAATTCACATTTCAACACCCCCTTAATCTTCTTTTTCACTATACGCAAAATAGTTAAAGTTGTTAATACATTAATTTAGTATTTAAATGCCTTTCCAATTAATATGAAATTATTCCTCTTCAACATTTTCATTAGATAAACAAGCAACAATCTAATTCTTCTAGAGGACAGGAGGAAAAATGGCACATTTCTAAAGGACAGCTCAAGTTGCAAAATTTAACTTTGCCCATGATGTCTGTAAGGATTTACTAAGTTTCACATTTCTACATGTGAAAATTGCTATGCCTGCAAACACTTTACTAAACATTTTTAATCAGGTATTCAGAGTACTCTTAATAATTTGATTGGATTGCATTCCACAAAAACAGTGAGCACATGGAAAAGAAGAAAAGCACCTCTGGATGATGTTATCCTGTAACAGCAAAGGGACCTGGGAAACCTGCACAAGGTGGAACACCAAAGACACCAGGCAGGAGCAAGGCTACCTTCTCTGCTTATCCTGAAGTGAGGGGAGCACACAGTTTCACGCTAGTTCACACACAGAATTAAATAATGCACTTCTTATAATTAAGTAATTTTTTTAGTCTCCGTATTTCTCTTACTATAGCAATTTCAGAGAAGAAAAAAACAAATTGGTTGTGTTTTTTATCCTGAAAACAACCGCAGTAAACTAGAATGCATGTAAAATATATTTGCTACATTACTATGAAAATCACTACATTTTTCCCACGTTATTATCCTGGAGATTCTATGTAATGCCTGAACCTTGTCCAAAACAGAGTCAAAACAACAAAAACGTGCTTTACACCAGGCCTCTTGAACATGTAACTTCCTACACTGGTGCCTTCCAAAACCAGTTTCTAATGATCACAACTTAACTACACAGACCAAAGCTGTAGTCCTCACAAAGCTCAAATGAACCAACCTGTTAAACTGCAAATTGGTCATTGCAGATAATTACATTGCCAGTCTTTGACTTTAAAGTCAACTTTGCCAAAAAAAATAGTTAATCCAAAGTTTAATCAATGTCATTCTCTTTTTCCACACTAGCTCTGATATCAGGTGGACCAACATCCTTATATTCTTATAATCTTCTGTCCAGACCTGTGGCTTTTCTTATACCATATACACAGTTACAGCTTTTTAATTACCAAACAGCTGACACAAAAACTGTTAGAATTTAAAAGTGAACATCCTTTAAATGCAAGTTACGTGCAACTTGCCATACCGTGTTGTTCAAACTGTCAAATAGCCTTGTGTTTTAAAGTTTCCATCTTTGCTTCTGATACCCTTAAATTCCCAATTTAAGTACTTGCAACACACATGCACCTAAGAAAAGAAACCCTCATCCAGCACATAACAATCATCATGGAACAGGACTGGGAATGCTTTCCATCATGATTACAGCAGTGCTAGTTATCATAAACCATTCCCATTATTGGGAGCAACTAAATATGTCGGCCAAGACACATTATGTGTTTGAGTCAAAGGGAAAAAGATACAAGAAAGAGAACACTAGTTATTTGAGAGCCTACTGGAATGCAACTCCCTTAAAACATACAGAGCTTCCAACTGTTTGAACATTCCTCCTCAGCCTCTACTCTGTTTATTAGAAGTCTAATGAGGCTTGAAACAATTTAGTGCTTTTTTCCTTTTACTTTTTTTTTTTGAAAACATGCCACCTACTTCAAAATGTACAAATTTCCAGAACAGACTTCAAATGGACATTTGTCTTGCATCCAGGCTGCCACGTGTCTGCATTTTTGTCACCTGCTCAAGATAAATGTCTGAACTAAATATTCTTGGAATTTGTTTGTTTTGTACTAACAAACCCCCTCACTCACTTGGCAACCATAAAATATTATGACTTCACATTACTAAAAAAAAATCACGTAATAAAGTAAATATTTTAGTAAATACCAGTTAAAATTAAATGTTCTACTGTCTTTTCCTATAGCTGTAATTTGAATTTAGAAGAAAAGAATCTCCCTGTACCCTTGCTCCCCCTAAAACAGACATAACTGGCCTGAAATTTTGATTTATGTTTATGCAAAACCAAGTACACTCTGGAAAAAAACCCCTGTGCATTCAGCCTACATGTCCAGATTAGATACAGACCAATGTCAAAACCACTTGAAACATAAAGGGTGAGTATCAGATCCTAAGCACAAAGCATTCCACAATACAGATAAGCCTCAATAGGCCCACACCACTTGTTGGTGAAGATACAGTCTCAGGATACAAAGGCTTCTTCAGGTAAAGCAGAAACAGTGTTTTTGGGGCAAAGGAAGCAGGAGCCAGCTGTAAACACTTTTACTGTGGTCCTCAAACTTGGAAACGGGTGGGAAAAAGGCCTAACAGAAAAAACAACCAATGCACGGAAAAAAAACCTAAAAATTTGAAACATAATGAATCATCCTCTTTGTATTTAATAAGCATGAAAGGAGGTCAGCCACAAGCTGTCAGCTACAGTAAGCTTTGAAACATCCAGTCAATTACACAGTTCATAGCAAAGACAAGGTGCTGACTTAATTATAAAATTAATTACTTCATAAAAAACAACTTCTGGATTCATCAGATGTGCCTTTAAAGGGCTTTCCTTCCCTAAAGAATACTGAATGGTGAACTGAAAAGACACAGAATTTCAGATTTTGGTGAGAGAAGTCACACATCTGTAATAAAGACGTTTTAGAATAATTTAAATCAGTAACTCCCTTACTGAGACAACTCAAATATCAACATTCAATGACTTCATAAACGCCTATATTGCAGTCTTTTTTTATTATGCAACATTTTATATTTCATTCAAAGTTTTCTGTGAGAATAAAAAAGTTCTGCCTCTTATATCTGCTTCAACATGAAAATTGAAAATGCTTTATAGATTTTTAATCCACTTAGGTACTGCTAGAAGAGGAAACACTTAACAAAATAAGCCCTTAAAGCAAAAACTTAAAATTGAAAATTGTGTTCTGAAGGGTGTAACGATTACTGTTCTCAATAAAATATACACATGTTAAACAATACATGTCAAGAATCATTTTAGCTATCTTACCCCAAAATAAATGATAATAAATAAATTTTCCAGCTTCCACAGGAAATAACCTAAGGGGCTAGGGCAAATCTCTCTCAGACAATAACTAGTAACTGCCTCTCAAAATACCAGGATACATCTACACTAACTGAAGTTGGAGAAGTGAAATAGTCATAAATATTTAATATCACTGTATTTGTAAAGGTAAGAGGATGTCACAGCTTAAAGTAAAAATACATCAAAACAACAGTGACCTTCAGATTAGGCCACAGCTGAGTTTTAACTTCACAGATGTTAAAGTCAGGGTCAGGGATTTGGGTTTGGTTGGGTTTGTTTTTTTTTTCCCACTTGATTGCAATTGTTACACATATATAATGTTAAAAGTGGATAATCATACTAGAACATCATCCTCCTTTACCTGAATTTTTTTTTAATATTATGAAAAATGAAACCATCAAAGATTGCCTGACTCCACTTCAGAAGTGTGAAGCACAACAGCTCTTAATATTTTAGCATTCTTTGGTAGCTCTGAGGGAAAATTTGTCTGCAGTGTGTAAGAGAAAAGAAGAACAGGAAACTCACTTTTTGAAGAAACCAATTTTAAATAATACTGGTTAAATAGACAATTCAGAAACATGTGCCTTCTAGTATTAGCATTACACTACTGTTGTCAACAGCTCCAATATATGTCAATACAAAACCAGTTTCAGGAAAAACATCACTGTGCTATTTCCGGCAATCAAACCAGCTCAGGTAATGTTAATTACATTTTACACACACCTGAGTTACTTAAACTCAGTGTTTTAACAAGTGTAAGGGTTATCAAATACAGACAAAGATATACTTGCCATTGCTTCTTCTTTGATACAGGCTGCGAGTTATTTGCAGTTTTTGGGGGTAGGTTTTTTGTTTCATAGTATTAACAAAAAAAGGGATATAGGTCTGGAGAGTTATCGACCATTTTTAAGAAGTTGTTTATAGAATTTGTAAAAAATACCGCTGCAGAAAATCGGGTAAACGAAAGCAATGCCCCCAAACTGCGGAGGCCGTGAGGAGCACAGCACACGCGCAGACGCGGCTGCGGGTAAGCCCCGCGGGCTCCCGACACTCGGCTCCTCCTGCGCACGGAGAGCGCTCCCAGGAACCGAGTCCCACGGACACGACGGTGGGCGTGTGTATAAAGATAACGGCTGTGAAACCGTGAAGCATCGGGGACTCGACTTCCTAGGCCCCTTCGCTTCCGTAATGCCCACCAGCACTCCTTGCAGCAGCGGGAACGAGCTAAGCTCGGCGGAGGGAAACTTCCTACCCAGCGCAGCTTGAGAGCGGCTTACCCGGCCCAGACCCTGCTTCTCGGGGCTTGCACCGGGCACCCCCCGCTCAGCAGGGCGGCGCTCCTCGGCTGCGGGCCGCGCCCCTCACGGCCGGGAGGCGGCGGCAAAGGCAAGAAAGGAGGAGAGCGGAATAGGAGAGCACGGCAGGAGGAGCCGCGCAGGGACGGGGAGGAGGAGATGGCGGCGGCGACTGCAGCGTCCCCCCGCCCCTGCACTCACGTTCCGCGGCGGCGGCAGCACCCGGAACCTCGCCCCGGCCCACGTGACCCTCGGCCGCCACTCCGCGGCGAGGNTGTTAAAATACATAATCGGGTTTCCTTTGAAAGCATTTTGCTGCACGTGCAAAACAGTAAGTAGTTCTGTAAGTTTAGTAGTTCGAGGACTTTTTGTTTTCCAAGTCTTAAGAGCAATTAGATGAAGAGATTGCAGAATCAACAACGTTGGAAAAGACCTGAGATCATCAAATCCAACGCACGAGTAGACACTACCATGTTAAACAGACCACGGCACTCAGTGCCATGTCCAGTTCTTAAAAACCTCCGGAGGCGGTGACTCCACCTCCCTGGGCAGCCCATTCCACTGTCTAATCACCATTTCTGTGAAGAATTTCATCCTAATGTCTAACCTAAACCTCCCCTGGTGCAGCTAAAGACTGTATTAGTTTCACTTTTGTAGAGTACTAGTCACTGGTGTCACTGCATTATTCCCCAAATTTGACACAGATATCCAGACTGTGAGCCTTGTTATTAATATTCAGTAGGGAATACACTGAGCAAATTATAAATGCCTGAAATAATAGGTTCTCATAGAAATGTTGGCAAGCTGATGGTGCAAATATGTGACTAGAAATGAATCATACAAAACCTATAGCCAAAGCTCCATGTAAATGGCCTGATTTTGCTGTCATTTATGTGGCACTCAGGTTTCATAGAACATTTTGGCAACTCATGTAAGTATGTCATAGAATTTATAAGAAAATTGCTTTCTGCCCTTCCAAAAACAGCACACAGCTCAGCAGACTGGCAGGCTTGAAAGGGGCTGAATTCCTAGAAATAGGGTGGAGATCAAGTTAAAGGATCAGGCTTTGCCAAAACAAGCAACTTCAGCATAGTCCTCGCTTCCAAGAAGGAACAGAAGCCAAAAGAGGCGGGCAAGGCTCAGTGTGTGCCACCATTTAAACACATTACCTTAAGCTTCTTACTTTTGGCACATTTGTATCTGTTACCTCAATTAATGCTAATCATAATAATTCATAGAAATCACAAGATGTGGTAGTTAAAAGTGCCTGAACTGATAGATTTTTTATCATACACAGGGTTTTCTACAACTGGCACCATTTCCTGTAACAGCATGCTCCATTTTCAGGCAATCATAACTTCAATCCATAATTCTTAAAGATGCTATATTTATTGCCTCAATACAGGCTCAGATCTTATTACTGGATGTGCAAGCCCTGAGGTTATGGTTCCTTTCTGGGACCTAGAAGATCGTAGTTCCCTTTGTGGGTCAATCTGAGCATTTGTATATTGCTATTCTCTCTTTTCAGATCCTTAATGATATGGAAGGGATAACAAAAGTCACAAGAACAATGGGAGGCTAAGGAAATGAATAATATGTTCTAATGCTATAATTAATGGGTCACATATGTAGCTAGGTTTTAAAAAAAACCCGACCATTGTTCTTACACTCTTTACCCAAGTGTGGGACTTAATATCCTTTAAGTTCTTAAAAGCTGGGGTTTTTTTTCCTTGTTTTACACAAATTTTACTAATATCCTGCCAGATCTTCTGGGTTAGTTTATACTTAAATAAACATCTGGTTAGAAGAAAAAAAGAAACACCTGCTTCTCTTTCTTTAATCCCACACCACCATTCGCCTCATGGATTTCTTTTACTTTTTTGTCTGAATGTTAATTTTTCTTACCAATAAAATTGAATGAAATGAGAACCACTGTTCACATATTAATTTTTTTTTTTTTTTACGAATTCTACATTTGATATACATGTGTCATGCAAACTATTACTCAGCTTTCCTCAACATGAATAATGTTCTTGAGTAAGAGTAACTGAAGGTCTGACACATAAAAGGTTGGTTGAATTAATTTAAGGCAACATCCCTTCCCATTTAAGCAATATTAACAGTATAGGTTCTGTTTCCTGGTTATATCTGGCCTGATTAGAAAGAGAATTCAATACTCGGAGGGAAAATAAAGAAGAAAAAAACCAAACCCATCATTTTCATAACCAGTGTACTCCTGGTACAGGAGTGACGCATATGGTCAGCACTTGCTTACGCCTTACTGCTAACTATATAATCCATGTAAATATTTATCATACAGCTATTATCAGTGTAAACATACAGCTTAGTCATATGTTGACCCATAATGAAAAAGTGACATTGAGGTCTTTGCTTAATAGCACAAGGTTTAAACATGTTTTAGAAGCAATAGAGCAGATCTCAGAATACTCCTTTTTCTGTGGGCTACATGGAGGCTTTTCAACATGTAACAATTGTGAAGAAACATCCTGCTATGAATGCGTGGATGCAAATTAAATCCATATCTGAAGGTTGTTTTTCTAATTAATGCTGGGAATCTGATAGCAGCACATTTGAAATACTGTTTATATTAATCTTGAAGGAACTAGTTAGGACTAGCCTGCAAATGTAAGAAGAATGTTGGAGTGTATTTATGGTAAAGGAACTGTGGCTTTCCTAGACTGTCAGTACGTGACTGTTTACAAAAAGCAGAAGAGAAAAGCAGTAACAGAATTTGATACACCGAATATTATGAGTCTGTCAGAAAATTAACAGAATACAGATGATCAAAGGATCAGTTTAAACATGTTATTAGTTTACATACAGCTATTGTACCACTGCTACCATTCTGGTTCTGAAAACAACATAATGCCTTGGAAACTGTGGAGACAAGCCCTTCTGAGAGAGACAGATGGAAATAATATCTGATAGTGAAAGTTTTGTATGAATTCAGGACTTACTCTTCCAGTATCTTTGATCTGACATTGACTCTGCTTTTACTACGTAGTCCACCTTTACTAACTTCTTCTTTGCTGGCAGGTCACTTTCTCCAGTTCAGCTGCCAGCATCACTAACACAGTAAGTTTATAATACAATATGGACAAGTGGAGGGAAAAATAGAGATGCTTTCTATCCAACTTACAGGGATAAAACAGAATATATCCTGGAGGTTCTTGATTTGTTCATATAGGCTCCCAGAAGACATAGATGAAACAACCGGATGGAAACTAAACGAGTGTCTTCATCTTAATGTGAGCTGGAAGAGACGGACCACCATCAAAAGGTTTCCCATCACTAGAGCCAGAGGCATCTGAGCAGACGATCAGTCACCTCCTGCTTATCTGGACACTTCCATGCTGCGGTGAGACCCTTCAGTTAAGCCAAAGCATTTTGAAAAAGCTCAAAAGCCTGAGCTGCCATATGTAACCAGAAGAGAAGGGAGTAGACCAAAAGGCTACATTCATTAAGGAAATGAATGTGTGAACTATGCCAAGAAGATGGTACCAGGCAATCCTTCTATGCAACTGAAGGGTTTTCTAAAGAAGGTGTCAAAAGCAAAGAGAATAGGATGTGACATCATTGATGAAAACAAACTATAATGTAAAAAGTTATTTGGTATGAGGTAACAAAAGAGTAATCTGCTGTCATCTAAAACTGATTTTAAAAGCTGTATATGCAAACATTTATCTTCCTTTTGCTTGACCACAGGAATAACAGTCAAGAAGTTATTATTCGTAATAATACTGTAGGCAGAAAATATTCTGTTGAATACAGTTGTTTGGGTTTTTTTCAGTGGCAGCATGATTTACATCTCATCATTCATAGTTTATAAAAGTCATGAAGTTAAAGTATATTCTGCTGCTGGCAGGGAATTTTTCTTAATACTCTAGCTGTGAAAATTTTGTGATTATTTCCCATTCCTATAAAGCATTCACATAATGTTTTCCGTTACAGAAACATGGGTTTTGATCCAATTTTTTATGAAATTTGAACTACTTTATAACAAGGATGTGTCAGTATTTGGGTGACATTTGTGTGCTCCACTGGCCTGCAGGATGCCAGGACAGTGGAAGCACTGTCCTTCTCGAGGGAGATGAAACGTCGATTCGCTGTACTCCCAGGTTGCCAGCTCTCAAAGTTGGGCTAATCCAGAGGCAATACCAGAGGGCTTTGTCTGGCACTCCTTGCAAAGAAGGATTTCTCAAAGATAGTACAGTAATTTCACCAGAAATTACATTTAAGCCCCTTCTTGGAAGTCTTTTCTTGCTCTGTATTTTCTTCTGGATATATGAGTAGAATTCATGCTCTGCATGTTTTTGTCTTTTATCCTAACCTTGGTCCTACACTGTATATGCTCACTAGCCTGACTCCTGTTCCCTGCAGAGAGGCTGAGAGGCAGAGGTGAGGAAGCATTTGGAAGAGGGACTGATACTGGCAGAAGACCACTTCAAAGATTTTACTTCACCATTTTGTCTTTTTATTTCCGTTTTCATTCAAAGAAGGAAGCTTTATTTCCCTTGGAAGTTTGAATCCAAGAAGTTGTGAGGAGACATAGTATGCCATAATATTCATAATATCCATAAAATTGCAATGGCCATTATTATTTGTTTGTTTGTTTTGTTGGTTTCAGCTTCCTAAATCTGTCCCTAACATCTTTTTATTTAACAAAACTAAGCCTAATAAGGCATCTGTCACAGCTCCGTGTGCATTGATTGGCCTTAATTAGGTCTTAATAGTCCTGCCTCATCTGGGCCCCCCCAGCCACACCCCCTCCTCGTAGGCCCAGAGCCCCATTTAAGGTCAGCCTGAGGGCTCATAGCCCTCCCTAAGCAGGCTGGGACCAGGGTTGGTCTCTGGCTGCCCCCCAGCTTTGCCCTGGTTATAGGCCCTTGGTTGATGGTTCTGTCAGCTCCATCCAGGTGCAATGTCTGGTTTTGACTTCCTGCCCTTGTCTTTGCCCTGCCTTGTCCTCATGGGCTACCTTGTGTTTTGGACTCTTGGCTGAACCAGCTGCTGTCCCTGGACCTTTCCTGCCCCTTGCTCAGGTACCTTGGGGCTGGGTCCCCTTCACAGAGGTTGTTCCAGAGTAAGGAAGGGGGAAGCTCAATATTCAAGGCAGTGAATTGCAAAGTGGCAACTCAAAGCTGGTAGGCTCTATTGAAGCATTATTTTCACCTTTTTCATTATTGATTTTTACAATATTTGGCAGAAATTACAAGCCTGCTATAAAAAGCAGTAAAATAAATGAAGATCAAATTGGGTTTTTGAAGCACTTATGCATTTTTTAGCATAGAAAGTAATGTTTGAGTTATAATTAAACTACATAAAAGTACTGAATATCACCAAGCCTGAGTGCTTATATTTTGTAGCTGAGGATTACTCAGGTTCAGCTCAGGAGAAATTTCACTCTAACCTGATAAAGTAGAATTCTCTGACAAATACAATATATTGCATTTGGTCAACTAGTATAGATGGGAAAAGCAGATAAGCCTTCAGGAGCACAGTGCTTTGTTCAGATCTGAAACAGAAGCAGTGGTCTTCAAAGCTCAATAGAAATTGAGGTGTACTTTTCTAAACTGCCTTTAGAGCACTGGAAACTGCTGACAGCAGCTGGTGGGACTAACTGGCGAGCCTGCTGGGGATGATGCTGTTTGCTGTGTATGCATTGGAAATAAGCCTCAGCCTTTACCTTTGTTTCAAATAGCAGCTTTCACCCCCATTTTTGTGGTAGAGCTATTGTGGCTGTAATGATTGTCTCAGAACAAAGATGGGTGTGCTGTTTTTTGTTGGAACAAGGAAAAAAGGTCGGAGCCTTCCTTCAGACCTGGGGCAGCAGCAGGAGATGGCTCCGTGCTGTCCTCCCGTGACTGCTTGTCGTGACATGCGGCTGAGAAATGCTCTGATGTGGTGCACTCACTGAGCAAACAGCTGCAACAGGTTGCTGTCTTAATACTCCAGTTTATTTTTCACTCTGCTGAAGATGATTGCCTGTCAGTCCTCTGCTGATAAAGCTCTCTAATCTTCTTTAAATAAAATCAACGAGGTGCTTGGGATCGGGTTGAGGCTGTTCCAGGGGTTGGGTGGGGCTGGAGCAGGCAGGAGTCACATCGTTCTCTGCCTGTGCTGAGACGGCACAGCTCCCAGCTAGAGCAAGTAACAGCCCCAGGCTGCCCTGTCGCACAAGCCATCTCCACTGCAGGAATCACCCACTTCAAAGGCCACCCCTGGAAAAAGGGCAGAGGGCTTGCAGTTGGCAAAGAATGAGCACCAGCAAGGGCATAAAGATAGTGCTCAGCCTTCTGCAGGGGTGTTTATGCAAGCTTTCTAGGAGTTGTTCAGGTTTCTGGGGATCTTCCAGCTTTCTAGGTAGAAGGGCAAGTTTTTCAACCATTAGTTAAATGAACCCTCCCACTTCCCAGAATCAGAGAATTCCCGTGGGGATTGCCTTGGGGACCTCTCTTCTAAAAATTTGTGAGAGTCTGTTTGAAGCTTTTTCTTTCAGCAGCTCACTAATGTGTATTTCTGCTACCTGTCACATTTATTTCAATTATTCATTGTGCTCAAATTTTGGTCCATGTCCAATGAGTTTGAGAAATATATTTTTTAATTACTTTCCTTGTTCTCTTTACTGGCTTTCCATCTATAATATAATGGTCTCTGGCAGTTTTCTGGCTTTTGACACTGCAGAGTACCTAGATCAGTTACAACAAGGTGACTTGGCATTCTGTGCAGCTGCCTGTGAGGATTTCAGCCAGGCCTTTGCCTGATTAATAAGCATTGGCCTATTCTTGAGATAAATTCATGCTGGATTTTGCCCAAGGGCTACAGAGTGGGCATGCCAGGGAGTTTAGTGGAAGAAATCTGTACTTGAAATGACTTTTCTTTGAGATCTGTTTACTTAATGATTACTTGCATGAAGGTAATACCACTGATAAGGAGGAAAAGGCAGTCAAGACCGTCAAGAGAAGTAGGTTCATTAGATTATTTTTTTTCACCCTACTTGTGTATTACAGCCAGTTCTCTCTTGGAGGAAAGATTATATGGCACACCCTATGCTGGGCCAAGTCTCTGAGGTAGGTGGAGCTCACAGGATGTTCTGTGGTGCCTGTCAGCAGTGACATTCGTACATCAGGGACTCGGTGGTGAGAAGTTATCCCCCTCCTGCCCCTCCCAGAGCTACTTTCCTTTGTGATGACTGGCTTATCCCTGCTGATATCAATCACCAATCAGGTGTATGGGCATGTTTAAGTTGATTTCCTAAAAATCAGCATGTGACAATTTTACCTCCATGCTGCTCTCCCAGTAACTTTGGAATCAACTGACCAGTTTCTGTCTCCTCTGCCAGAAGTGTGGGTTGCTTGTGGGCTGCAGCTGCCATCTGTGGTCAGCCTGCCTGGTGAGGGGAGCTGCTCTTGCCGCTGATGGGAACGGCCAGCGTGTGCTTGCCAGCCCCAGAGCTGAGCCCCGGTTCTGGAGATATGGCAGGATATCAATTTGTTCTAAAGGGCCTGGCCAGCACTGCTCATTTGCAGCTGTGCCCCCTCTGCAGCTGGGGCTGTGCAGCAGCGGGTTGGTGAGGAAACTCATGAGCTTTACCTGCCCCTACCATGTGCTGGTTCTTTTCTAAACAGCAGGTCAAATAAGGCCGGGTGGGAGACTTGAAACCCTTGGGTTGAAAATGGGAAGCAGAGAACCTGAGGGGTAAGCAAGCAGTGTGTAGGGAATGTTCCAGGCAGATGACAGTACTATGATTAAACCTGATATTCACACTAGGCAATCAGGGTTAATTTTTCTGCTGTTCATGACTTCTACATCTATAAGGAGTTGGACAACTGTTTTGATGCACCACTGGGGGATGGGTGTTGAAATAATTAGCAAAAAAAATCTACCGAGAATATAAACTATGCAATATTTGAGTGCTTCTCTGAGGAATTCATATGTGATTCTGCAAATCCCAGGTTTATTTGCAGGATAGGAAATAAATGGATATGTGCACAAAAAGTCAATGTACTGAAGTGAAAAAGCAACAGAAGACAAAACACAATATGTGTGTTTTTAGAGTATCTGTCAATCTAAAGTAATAAGTAAACAGAACCTTTTTAATTCGTTCAAGTAAATCCCTTTCAGGGCTGAATTAACTAAAGCATATCCCTATGAAATAACCCTCATTATATAAATCTGTGTGCCGATGGATTACTGATTTTGCAGCCAAAAAACCTCACCACCATAGGTGTGAAGTTTCCTGATCATCTAATAAATTGATAACTTTGAAGCCTAGTTGTGGCAATTTAAATGTCATCACTATTAAACAAGTTGCCAAAATGCAAACAACCATTCTAAGTCATTAAAATGTAATTATAAAGGACAGCTGGGTCTACTATCAATCTGGGCTGTGGGGACTCATAATGGGGAAAAATATGAAACTTTCACACAAACAGAATGAGATCGCTGCATGTGCCAACCCCAGCCTGCTTGGGAAGCAGGGGAAATGTGCATTCAGTGCGTGTGCAGTTACTGGTGCTCACGGAGGGCTTGCATTGCCGAGACAGACACAGGAGTCAGAGGCAGCGTGACATCCATCAAATGTTTTCCCTGTCTCTTTGCCATATATGAGGAGTCCTTTTGCTTATTACCAGGGTTTGCCTCGTTAATGAGAGGCAGATAGACTGGGTGGAAGCTACAGCCTAACAGAAATGCCACTGAAATAGGACTAAATTTGCTCTAGTGTGGCATGGCAGTGCAGGTGGTGCAATCGCTGTTTGGAAAACCAGGTGGACTCTAATTGATAATGAAGGTTTGCTTTTTGGCGGAGAGGAACAAAGGAAAAAGTAACTATAAGGCTTTGCAGGCATAGACCTGATATGTTTATGAAAGCTGTATTTAGTCATACTGATAACAAAGTTATTGAACTTTATTTTTTATGTTTATTATTTTCTTGATACTTTGATAAGACCATGATGTGGGCAACGAGCCCAGTCCCTGCTACGTGTGGTATAGCTCTAAATTCCCATTGGTTTCAGCTCCATCCCAGTAGGTTCTGTCTTTAATTCAGCGATGCAGTGTGCAGTCGATGAGATTTACTGCTGATATGAGCTGTGGAAAGGGTGGAACGAGCTAGAACTGTGATACTGCTTCATTAAAATAGTAACCCCAAAAGGAGGCCCTGCAGTCCTTTGGTGTTTTATTTATATGCATTATGGAGCTACAACAGCTGCTGGCTTCCATAATTAAGCCCCATTTTCCCTAAATGTGGTGGAAAGGGTAAAATAAGTGAGAAATGCTGATCACTGGTAAAATTCTAAAAGAAATCTTTTATGTTCTGTATCTTGATGCATGCAACAACTCAAGTATTGGAGAGATTCTTTTTTTGAAGCTTTTATAAATCGGAATAGATTAAAAAATATGTATGAATGCTTGTGCATTATTTGAAATAGTGGAATTCTTTTTTCCTGTATGTCAGCCTATAGCACATTGTTCTCAAAATTGAGTTGCAAATAATTGCAAGCTGTATTTTAATTGATTGGTGTTACATTAATTTGATACCTAAATATTTTAGGATCTTTTTTATACCTATGAAGTAAATTCTTGTGGTGCCTTGGGGCATTCGTTCTACTGAAAAACTTCTCATTTATTCTCCCTGAGAAATGTCTGCTATTGCATATGGGTATTCACAAAGCATTCATTTCCTTCCTTTTGTGTACTTGGAAATGATCTAATAACTGAGTGTTCTGCTGGAATTATCTACCTCTCACTTTTGTAAATTATAATTTTTGTTTGTTTTGAAATGAGAATCAGTTGGTATGGAGCTTAGAAAAACATTTAAGATTATGAATTGTTTCTGATGAACAGATTGTTTTCTGATGCAAATGGAAAGCCAAGTTGAGAGAGGTTTCTTTTTTTTTATGCAGAAGGTTACAGCCTCTCAACAGGCTTTGTCCTTATTTTTTGGCAGAATTGGAGTGCTCTATTCAAAAGCGTAAACAAGCCTCAGCCTATCAACAACAGAAATGGGACACCAACCTGCCAAATACAGGGAAATTAATAAATGGAAGAACAATAAAAGTCAGGAAAGTAGGAAATCTCATGTGATGTGAATGATTTCCTGTATAGCGTAAGCAAGTTTTTTCTGCTGTTTGTTTCACATGGCTACACTAAGGATGAATAAATTTTTGTCACCAGTGCTGTTATGAAAAGCATGGAAATTTGAGAGATCACACTGGCTAATGGATAGAATGCTTATTTTGGAAGGAAAAATAAGCTTTCCTGCAGTTTTCATTCACTATCTCCCAACGTGAGATACAATTTACTGCAGGTTTAGGAAATTAAATGTTAGTTTTCCATGTGTACTGAAGAAGTTTGAAAATTAACTTAGCAAAGATGAAGATACATGGAATTTCTCAGTGCACAGTGAGAGTCAGCAAGATGACTTTGTGAAATATCCATAGTAATAGGCAGTTAGAAAGTCTGCAGGGGATGAGGTCAAAGAAGGGTTAGCAGCTAACATCAAATCAGAAGCCAGATGTGCTGACCCTTAATCATAGGCTTTTGCAGGCTTTTTTTGTACTGCAATTCAGCATTACATTATTGAATTCACCTTTAGATTGAGCTGGTCTGCTTTGACATATACAAGCCTATATGCAAGTTAACGGCTGTGTCATCCACTTGGCTATGCAGGCTTTGATAACAGACCAGCGAGGTGACCTCTGCAAGGAGCGCCACTTCTCAACGCCCTTAACCATTTGCATTTTCGGCGAACACAAAGTGGCACTCCCCATTTAGGTCATGTTGGATCATGAGTTTTGCATGTAAAAAATAAAACTGGGAATAGTAACCTGCCACATCTTTTTCTCTTCTTGCAAAATTACTTGGAACTATTTAGTTCAGCACTCTTATGAAAGTTCCGTGCTTCTGTACCAGTGCGAAATTTTTGGCTTAGCAGAAGATGCATTCTTAAGAGACAGTAGTTCCTGCAAAGGGATAGGTGTTAGTGGACTAGAACTAAACATGGTT
>WAAG01029237.1:78411-91367 GCA_013390105.1 Tichodroma muraria
CAGTTCCTGTTAGTTTAACAAATACTTTTGGGTTGCTAACATAAGCTTAAAATAACACAATATTGATGGAATGTTATCTTTATTCAGAGGCTGTGCCTCTGACTTGCTCACTTACACAGTGCTTACTCAACAAATTGCACAGTAATCAGTAGTATTAAGGTCAATGGCAACAGATCTGTCTCTCTCACTGTGCACTAGAGAGGACATTTACTGAATATTGCACCAATAGACTCATTGCCGATTCCCCAGAAGCTACTTACCTTTCATGCAGCTGTGGGAAAGGATTTAGCCAGGAGCTGGCCAGTGGGCTCGTGCCCTTTCCAGTCCTCACTTCGCAACTCACATCCTGAATAAGGCAGGTATGCAAGAGAGAGCTTCTTTCTCACATTGAATAATGTCTGACCTTGCAGTGAGGTGTCTTCAGTGGGAATTGTGTGTTCCTTCAGTGGATGACCCTGATGGCATCCTTAATGACCTGGAAATCCACATAAAATGTTATCATCACAGCTATTAGCATAATATCCCAGTTCTCAGATACTGAAACTGCAGCACTCAGTGCTCTGATGCCTCCTGTTCACAAGGCAAGGGGAGGCACATGTATGATCCAGACTTTTCCCATGCCTGTTTTTAGGCTGCTTTCTGAATTTCTTAGCTCCTATTTCACTCTTACTTTTGTATTCTATCCTTTAATCCTATTAACTGGTGCTGTGGGAAAGCACAGTTGAATTACTTTAGCACTTATACCTGAATTTGTGATCCTTATTTCATATGTATGAGGAGTTTCGAACCAGTAGGGTTGGGTGATTTTGTCTTCTCGCAGGGGTTTCACCCAGGAGTTTGGTCTCTTCATTTCTGAGGATTGCAGCTGTTGAGAAAGTTTGTCATCACAGATTAAAAGAAAATGGCTCTTTAATGCTGCTTTCACAGAGACAGCTTCTAGTTGCCTGAGAAGCCTCTACTTTTTGGTGAAGACTTTGCTCCTCTAAAGCAGATATATTTCACTTGCAAGTCTTAAGTCTTCAAAGTATAAACTTATTTTATATAGGCTGTGCTTCCTCTTTGAGGCTTGACTTGAAAAGGTCATGGATATAAAATACAGGATTTATAAGCCATGGGAAAGGCATCCATGTTGTGCCACTACTCTGCTGGGACAAGAAGCACTGCATGAATCTCCAGCTGCATAGAGGTGGGAGACATTGCAATCTATCAGCTGTAATCCTCAGGAAAAAAAACAGCNTCAGGTGATTAGGGGGAAGCAGACCTCTCCATTAAATTTTTTTCAAGTTGTTCTGCAGACTCAGGAAGACATTTATGCTCTCTTCAAGTATTTAAGTTGATCTTTGTCATTCTGTGGCCTGAAATATCTGTTTTAAACAACAAAAGTAGGGATTATTATTCACTATCCTATAGGAAGGATTTAATTCAGTACCAAACTGCATAGCTATAGAATCGTGCAATAACTGGAGCCTTGCTGATAACATGGATAAATTGAGGTTTTCATTGTATTGAGATGTCAGTCTTGCATCTGTCATCACTGCTAAATGATTTTTAAAGGCTTAAAAATCCCAAGAGGTATCCTGTCCCTGGATGAAATACCAAATTCATTTGTTCCTATCTCCTGGGTGCTATTTTTGGAAATAGCAGAAAAACCAGACGAATCATTCTAGTAACTGTATTCATATTTATAGTTTAATCCTATGAAAGGGGGAAAGTAAGGCAATTGTAGCAATCTGTAGCAACTGGAATATGCTTAGAAGCATGTTCATATTTCCTTTTTGGTAAAAATATTAAAATTGGAAAGTTGTGTGATCCTTAAAGATTTCCCTCTGAGAGGCAGAGGAACTGCAAATGGGCACAGAAGGGGTGTCTGGAAGCAGTCTCTGGATGCTGACAGTAATAACAAGGAAATGAGAGTGCAAAGCATACTAAATAAAGCCAAATTTTTTACTTCACAGTATTTACACTAGTTTTGTACTTGTAACATGAAACAATAAATACTGAAGTGATCCAAACAGCTAGATAAATCTAACTGCTGCAAACCTGAGGAGATCTTGGGTGTGAAAATAAGTGAAACTACTCCAAATTTACTACTTGAAATCTGGTCCTTGGACTAAGCCCTCAAAGAAAACAAAGATAAGACTCCTGTAGCTTCATACATAAAAACCTTTATAGAATGAGGAAACCTCAGCTTTGTGTTCTGCAACTCAGCCCTTGATTTTTGGGCCTTTAGCTCTGAATTTCTGCAAATATAGGATGGGAAGTCAAGAGTGTGGCCCTGCCAGTCTGTGCAGTGGGCTGAACAGCACATCTCCTAATCACACTGGGGCTACATGAAGGGAAACCCTGAAAATCAAACAAATATAAGTGATCTATTTTACCACTTTCTCTCTCCCCTTTAATAACCATCCTGATTGTTCCAGATTTTACAATTGGGCTTTACTGGCTCTTTTCAGTCTACCTAAATCCTCCAATTGATAAGTGTTTTCTTCCTTTCTATATCAGAAAAACGCATGTGTTACCCACTGTGAGATGCTCCTCTCCACAGCTGGGCTCACGTCTTGGGCAAAACCAGCTGCTTGCTGTACTTTGAGTGTGAACACCAGCACGGCAGTCTGTACAGGGAGACCATGGAAATGGGGTGCTTGTCAGCTCCGTGTTTCTGGACTGTGTGGCAAGGACAGCGTTCCCTGAATCTGCTGGCTGTAAGTAATCCTCAGTAATGCTTTGTGAAGAATAATCTAATGCATGTAGGAGAGGAGGATGTATTTATGTAAATCAACTAAAACATCCTCAAGAATTAATGCATTTAAGTGGTTAGGAAAGCCAGCAGTGAATAACAGGTGTGGAGACCTTCTCCTGTTTGTTAGCAGAGACTGGGAAGTGGCTGAAGCTGCTGTAGCTCTGTGCATGCCAAGTAGATACAAAATAATTGTCAGCACTAGAAAATCACTTGATAGCAGTAATTCAAGTAATATGATGTATTTAACTCAAATGTATGAATATCATTAATACTTGTGTGTGCTGGCATGTAAATACATAGCAAAATAAATTATTTCATTAATGAATATTAGCATTTTCATGGGCGATCTTTCTGGAAACAAACTTTCTTTGTTCTCTATGAAATTGAAGAGAATTAGATATCTGCATTTCTTTAAAAGTCTGGCTTTTGATGTCCAAAATTGACAAAAAATGCTATTTTAAGAAAATGAAATTGTGGCAGATAATTTTAAAATTTCAATTTATAAAAGCAGTCTGAAAGAGGTAGAAATCCTGCTCTGTTTCTATTACCTGTGTCATGCTGTGTGCAGTATTGGAGCAGAAAATAGTTTTTCCTAATAGCATATATATGCAGGAGACCAGATCTCACGGAGTTTCCATAATTTGGCTTAATTTTAGAGGGAAGTGGCTACAGCTGACAATGCAAACAGTCAGATTTTTTTTTTATTTGTAGCTGTAGGGTCTGTAAAGATGCAGGTCTTGGGGTGGGTACAGATTCTGGCTGAGGAGCAGAAGAGCCTGAGGACTCCCACCCAGAGCAGAGCCCTTGATCCCTGTCATGTAACTTCAGAGGCTCTGTCAGTCGGGCATGACATGGTCTGTGTCTTCTAAAGGAGCTATCAGAATTGAAGAAATTCAACTCCTGGGTAAATGTTTCATTTGTAATGTTTGTTCTCGGTTAGTGGCTTTTGTCTCATTCTACTCAATGAGATTTTCCTTAATTCAACTAAAACAGCATTTCTATATAAACATATGTGCATACATTAGTATTTCCTTTTCTTTCTAGATATCCTTTTTTCTTTCTGCTGTAATATTTTCACTGTTAACAGGAACAGTTTACCTTGGCCCTGGAATTAACAGTAATTTGGATCTCCTCAGTTTACTAATGAAACAGAATTTTAACTGATACTATAAAAAAAATTAAAAATGAGCTGAGTAACTGTTTTGTGGCCAGATCAACATTGTACTGGGATGGCAGACTGTTTCCTATCTCCTTATTTCTCATATTCAGAAAGGAGATATTTTTCTATTAAGTTCACAAAAATCTCAACAGACAGTTGTTAGAAGGAAATTCCAGTATCTGTTAAATAGCAATTTTTCCAAGTACTCACTAGAAACAAATTATGTACCAGTCCTGTGACAGATTTATTTAGAGATAAACACACATACTGGTTTGGTAAACAGCTTTTAGTTGCTTACATTCAAGTTTGTTTTGCTCTAAAAGACAAAAATTGGACCTTTTTTATAGTAGTCTAAAAAAGTAGTCTAAAGTTATTTCTAATTCAAACCACATCAGATGGAGGAAAGAAGATGAAAACCAAACCCCATTATTTTATCACAGTCCTTTTTTGAGCCTGGCATGTATTAGACATATAATAAACCAAACTCTGAGTATTTCAGTAATTCAATCTATGTAAAATTCTACACTAATTAAAAAAAAAAACGAGAAAAAAAACCCCTAGCAAACCCCATAACTAAATTGTTGCTTACAGGGCAAAACCGCTGGCTTTCTGGGACCAGTGTCTTGCTCAGTTCTAAGCTATCTGACATATTAGAAATAGACAAATAATATTTTAAGAAGGCAGAAAAGCTTAAGATTTCTTCATGCGGTGTTTTCTTCCTCATTGGTTTTTGAAGTTGCTATTACCATTACTAAATCCTCCATTGAAAAGAGCAGATCTCCATTGATTTCAACCCCATTGATGCATATGTTTATGGAAATACAATCCACATTGTTTGACCTTCCTGATCTTCAAAACCTTAAACCCCACTGCTTAATACACAATCAGCTATTCTGTCCCTTGAATCAGGTTAGTATTTCTAATCTGAGGAATCAGTGTTTTCTAACCAGCTCTTTGGAGTGACCAAGGCATTCAAATGTTATGGGGCAGGTGGGCAGTTCTGAGTGACTGCTGCCCTTTGAGGTGCCCACACATCTGAAGGGTTTGGGAAGCAAACCAAGCATTGAAGGGTGGGAAGCATCTCCAGTCCATGCAGGACCTGCCTCCTTCTGCTTGTTTGCACCTTCAACTGACTCTATAAAATGCTTGCAGGAGCCAGGATGAGGCATTTTAAAGAATACTCTTGCTCGTGATTTAGTAATTAAATGTGGCCTTATTTAAGCAATAATAGTAATGATGTTCCAGGTAAGTAGCAGTTATTAACTTCCATTAGGCTGAAAACAATTTCTTCAGCCATGTCCCTAAAAATGACTGTTATAATTAAGCATGTATTTCTTGAGTAGCAATTAAAATGTGGTAACATTTTAAATGCATTGGGTGCCTGTCATTTTAAATAGCAAACCTGCAGTAAGTAGAAGTAGAAGTAGAAGTTGAGATAAATAAATGGATTTTGACTAGACTATTCAGAACAGACTAGAAAATGAAAAATTTGAATTGTATTAAAAAAAGAAATAGTAGTTTGGGTTGCTCTTTCATGCAGACAGAACTCAAAACAATTGATAAGATTTTGTCTAAGATTTGTTAAACTTGCTTTTTGTCTGACATCAGTCAAGAAAATGTTGAGTCCTGAAGGTATGAAGAAAATTGAGTAATATGAAAATGGGTTTTAAATTTTTAGTGCCTTCCTTTGCATGTCAAAATGTATGAACTTGCAGGCATACTTACTCATCAGTGGGCATATATGAAAGTAAATATTTTTAGTGTTTTATACATACCCCCCTGCCATCCACCCTGCAAATCTTCCCCAAATGCAGATAAAACCTGCCAGTTGGGGAGAACTAAACCATAAAATACAGTAGTTAACATGCATAAGTGTGCTAATGCCATATTTTTATATTTAAAATTTAAAGGGGGCTCACTGAAAACCTGCATCTGATGACCTGCACTTGAATCAGTTGCAGGTGCATTTAGAAATCAAGGGAAGACAGGCTTTGGATAGTAAGTTGTCCCTGAGTACTCCACCATACACCTTCATCCCTGATGTAAGGCCTCCTCATGGGGGTAGTGGTTAAAAATGTTCAGCAGAAATCTAGAAAATGTAAGCGATGACAGAGGAAGACTGGTAACAACTACTTCCAGTTCAGGTGATTTGTAGATGAGTCCAGTTTAGACCATCCCAGAAAAGTCCTTTGCTATGGAAGATGTCCCAATTACTTTTTCTGGGAGATTTATTCCAATATGCAAAGGCATTTGTGTGAAAGGTGTAATGAAAACTGGTGTATAAATAGTGAAATTACTACCAAGTTCTGCTTGCATCACACATGAGCATATGGATATTCTCTGGGTCTTGTCCCAGAAACGGCTGAGGTATAATAGTTTAGGAGAGGTGTGGGATTCTAAGCAAGTAATTGAATCATTCTCTGTCCAACAGCCTTTTCAAAAAAAGAAAAAAAATCACTGAAATTCTTACTGCAGTAACGGAATAGGATATTTGGCAGGTGCCTAAATGTTCCTGTTTAAATAGTGCAGAATTAACATCACTCTGTAGTCTCTCAAATAGAATAGCCCAGGCTATGGATTCAAACACAGAAATTGTAAACATTCATCAAAGAACTCCTACAGGAGCAAGTGAAATGAATCTTAAAAGGATAAGCATGTGTGCTGCATCATACCAAGGTCCATCTAGGTGCTCCTTGGTGACAAAGACATGTACAGGAGTAAGATCTATAAACAGTGGCACTTCCCTGAGCATACTCCCAGCTTCTATATCTTCTGCAGTCCTGGAGCTGGCTGTCGTGTCTTTCTATTGCATAGACAAACTTTCCCAAGTACTTGTCCACTGATTTTCAAGTCACAGCATCCTTTAGCAATGATTTCACAGGTTCATTGACATTAAAGAAGCAACTTTGTTTTGAACTTTGTAGTTTTAGTCCATGTTTTTTATCTTCTGTATTGGAACAATCAATCCTTTTCACCTTCTCCATGCCAGTAATGGTATTTCTAGGTATCTGTCACATCTCTTCTCAGACATTCACTCAGTCTGAAAAATCTCAGTCTACTAGCTCAGTTTGTGCTACCTTTAATCATTTACTGTTATCTTTTTACAGTTCTTTATTATTGTTTTCAAGTCCAAAAGTGGAATTTTTCCACAGTAGACAAGGACAAGATGTACAATAGGTTGTGCATGTAAAAAAAAAAAAAGTTCTTTATTTTGTTTTCTTTATATAATAATTTCTAATCTTTGTTTTTTTGACTGCAAAAGTGTTGAGCTGATGTTTTTAAAGAGCTGAGTCTTACGATTCCAAGACCATCTTCAAAAGCAGCTGTAACTAACTTGGAGCATGTTGCTAAATATGTAAGTCAGAATTGCTTTTGCCTGCATGCATTTAAGCTCACTGTTTTATTGCCCAGCATCACATAGTGCAAGGAGGCTTTTCTGCAGCTCTTTGAATCTTCAGTAATTCTTTGAAAGAGCAGAGACCAACGAAGTATGTTTCATTTACGATCAGCAGGCCATGATTAAGCTTGATCATATCACACAAGGGAATGCTCAAGGAATTCTGAGTCACAGTGGAGCCTGTGAAATGAGTCCATGTCTTCTCAGGTTGATACAAATCAATAAATTTTGCCCACTATCACTGGACATAAGTCAGGTCTTTAGATAAGCTCCACTGCTAAACTCTTTGAAGAAAACCAGAGTAAACCTCTTTTTTCTCTAGAAATCATTGCTTACTCTTTTGCTCTGTTATCCCATTTTTCAGCCTTCCATTCCTGACAAACACAACTGAGGAATCAGTCATGTACAAACACCTGCAGCTCACCCTGCTTAGAAGTAACCAGCCCTGAGGCCAGACTGAGTACAAGGCCAGCATCAAGGGCAGCTGGTGACAGCAGTGTCCTGGTGGCCAGGGCAGGGCTCTGACTCCAGGCCATGGGCTTTGTGTGCTTCTGCCACGGGAGCCCAGAGCCCGGCTAACCCACCTCGATGGCATGGGCTGGAGCAGGGGCTCAGCACAGCCCGGCTCCCTTCACTCCTCTCCGGCAAAGCAAGGGAAAAGGCAGCTGATTCTTGCCTCAGAAGGATCTCCCCCGTGGGATCCTGTAGGGATTAACATGGTTCCTCCTTTTCCTCTGTAGCTGTTAAATGGCACTGTGGGCAGCAGCAGACACATTACCTTCTGCTTTATCTGTCATTCAGGGTTAAACACTGACACCTCAAAGATGAAATAAAGCTGACCGAGCAAGACCAAAACTGCTGCTGTCACTAAGTAACCATGGGTAACCTCTGTGGACTTTGCCATGGTGGTAAAAACCCAAACCAAACCCCTGTAGACCTATGAAACTCCCTTGCTCAGTCAAAAACTGCTTGAGACCATTGCTTTAAGCTATGCACAGACAAAACTTATTATAAATTAGATAAAAGATTCTGTAACTTGCCCTTTGAAATTCATGCTCCAGGCAATTTTGTCTGTGGAGAAGGAAACAGAATTAAAGCGCCCCCCCCAAAGAAAAAAAATAAAAAAAATCTGTGAAGCATCACTACAGTTTTTGAACTTATTACAGCATGGAAATACAAAGATAATGAATGCAGAGCTGAAGGTTGATCAGCATAGTCTGGGAATTACCCAAAAGTCTTACTGAGCTTCCTGTTAGTTTAGTGATAGTTCAGTTGGGATATCCATATTCCCCAATGGAAAGCCTAGGAATGGTGTTTTATCTTTTCTGGCTTCTTTAAACAAAGATATATGAAACTATATAGGGAGGTACTAATGTACAAAGAAATATAATCTGTATGAATTAATTTTGATCACTAGAACATAAATATTTCATATCATTAATGTGCTCTAAATGCTGTTATGTGTAACTGTTTTACACATAAACTGGAGAATATATGATAGAAAAATTCCTAATAACTGATGTATAGAAAAGATGCCTTGAACTTTTCTAGTTCTCATTATTGTGATACAGTAGGATACAGCTGTCAACATAACAATTTAATATAATACACTTGAAGATTCCACTTAGTGTTCTTGGTTTGCTTCAAAGAGATGACAGTGGAAGTCAGTGATACAAAATGTATAATCATGATATTACTACCATTCCTTTAACAGAGAAATTAAACATCTTGTTTACTTAAGTAATAATTGAACTAGTTTAGAGACAGCCACACTATTTTTGAAGGAGGAGTTATGCAAATTTCATCCTTACTGTTGATTGTAGAGAAGTAAATACTACAAATGAGCTTAAAATAAATAAAATATGCAATCAACTCAACCCTGGGACGAGGCCCAGAGCATACCTCTGTTGGTGTGATGGACACAGAGCTGGGCTCTTCTCTGTAGTGCCCAGCATCAGGATGAAAAGCAATGGCCACAAACTGAAATAAAGGAAATTCTTTTTATATATGTAAGAGAGATTTTACATCAAAAAAGCACCAGGGTTCCCTGCTCACCTTATTTGGGTACAATAGGAATGGGCTTCAATTGGGGAGGTCACTGCCCCTTGGCACCTGGCTCCCCTTCCCTGGCAGAGCAGCTCATTCTTCCTGCTCCTGGACAACTCGATTCCAACTCAGTAGGAAATGAAAGAAAATAATGTTCAGAAAGTTTTGATTTCTGACATGTTTTTTTGGTTTTGTTTCATGATATTCTGCCTAGAAATAGTTTTAACTGAAGAGTTGTGTGTGGAAAATGAGATCAAGCATTTTAGGAGCAACTGGGAGTTGGGGTCAGAGGGAGCAACTTGTAGGTTAGTTGTATCTGCGAGGTGAATGGAGGAAAGTGGTGAACAAGGGTCATTCTGCTTTTCTTAGAGACTTACAGTGATGTAACTTCACCTTTGGGGAATTTTTTATTTTGGTTTGCATCCTTGTGAGAGAGGCATTTTTAGTGGACCTTAAAATTCTAGAAGATTGTAATAAGTCTAACACCCTTTAAATAGAACAGTCAGATACATAGGAAAGTGAGCAAAGTGCATGGAGATGTGTCTGAGGAGAGAAAGGTTGGGGAAAAAAGAGCCATAAAAGCAGTTGATGGCAGAGGCAGAAAAAAAACCCAAACAAAAACGAGAGCCTATGACAATCACCTGAAAAGATAAAGGAGCAGTGTTTTTTTGGCTTATTGCGTTAAGAGTGCATATTGAGTCTTAACTTCTACTTTTGCTCTTTTTTGCAGCCAGCTGAGAATCTATATGTGAACAGGTAAAGGTGGCTTCAAGAGAAACCAGACTTCATTATAATTTAAAACAGTGCTACCTTTTCAGTTACTTTTGGATCCTTGCAGTTGCCTTCCTGGGATGCCATTTCACCAACATAGCCTTACCAAAGTACAAGTTTTGATTATCTCCCAGTCCTTACTGATCTGCTCTGCTAGGTTCAGGAGAGACACTGTGAGAACTAATTGTCTCAAGCACTTATGCCTCATGAGATTACCCTGTGCTAAATTAATTTTTCAACCACTTACTAGGGCAGATAAAAGTTAGGAACTTTGGTCCTTATCTGTTCTATTATACTCCTTTCCCTTCTCTATATCAAATAATCATGTTGTCTCCAAGAGAATGGAGATATATATATATGTATAAATATATATATGTGTATATATATTCTGAGGCGCGTGATCAGAATGGGGGATAGTCAAAGTGTACTGCAGAAATGAAATTTAGGATTTGGACATGGGTGCTAGAAAAGCAACCTCAATTTTGTTCTTGTTTATTGAAGCTGAATTTCTTCTATAGAGAGACAGTGTAGTGTGATAGCAATAGGTATTTATTCGGGGAATTAAATGTCTAGGTTTGAACCCCTTTGCAATTAGGTACAAAGTCTGAATTCTCAGTCACTCATGGTTAAGGCAGGGGGAGTGTTTAAATAGAAACAGTAAGGGTATAGTCTTCTCTTTGGTGTGCTGGTGTGCACTCTTATGTACCTCACAGAGAAGCACAGTACTTCAGAGTTTTGGAACACAAAGAGCAAGAAAACAATTCCAAGATGTGGTCTGGCATGATGCAAACTAACTTTAAAAAACAGTTTTCAGAATATGCTGGAAGTATGTTATTGTCTATTATTTCTGCTGGGCAAAGGACATGAATCTATATATAAAGTTTGAAAACACTTCTGGGACATTTACTGAATCCCCTTGATAACCAGATAAGAACAACCAGATTTTATTTTATCGGCAAAATCAGCTATTATTGAAGAGAATATTCCAAGGATGAACGGAGCACATTTAAATATACTGTCTGCCCACAAGCTATGGCTAGGATATGGTATGAACTGAATTAAACTGTTAAAGGAAGTTGATTGGACATTAGGAAAAGGTTCTTCGCTGAGAGGGTGGTCAGTCACTGGAACATGCTCCCCAGGGAAGTGGTGAGGACACCAAGTTGTCAGAGTTCAAGGAGAGTTTGGACAATCCCCTTTGTTGTATGGTTTAGTTTTGGGTAGTCCTGTGAGGAGCAGGGACTTGGCCTTGATCATCTGCATGAGGATCTTCCATCTCAAGAAATTCTGTGATTATAGGACTATCTCCTGCTTTTACTCTCAAATCCACATCCCTTGGTGCAACACAATACAAGTCAGATGGTGGTTTTTCTCCAACAAGAGATCATTCCACTTACATGTGCACATTCCACTTATTAGTGGAACACCTGCCAAGAGAAAGAATAGGGCAGAGCAAATAAAAGTTATTATTTAATATTAACCTTACCTACTATGTGCAAATTGTTTAAAAAAGTAGGACATATTCTGTGCACAAACATGTATTCCCGTGCTTGTGAAGGGACAGAGGGAGGAGGTTTAGGAGGGGTCTTCCTGCCACAGGACCTTTTAGCCACAGATGTATGGGGGTGATGCCCTCTTCTCACGAAACATACCTTGTCAGTAATGACAGCCATGATAGCTGATCTTAATATGTCTTGGGCTGCAATTCTATCCCACCACTTCATGGCGTGGGCTGGGGGAGCATTTTCCTGTCCTACTTGTTGGAGGATAGAAATACACTTGGCTTGTACTAATCTTTATCTCCAGGTACGTATAACAGATTTATTTTCAATACAAATATCTGGGTTTGTCATGATGAACTATGGTGTGGAGGAAAGAATAAGGTGATGATATGGGTTATTGTTACAGCATGGATTATCTTTTTCTCTCACTCCTTACCAGCTAGATTCTGCTTTTGCATTAGAAATTGTCATCTTGTGCTTGGCAAATACCCTTAAACCATTCTGTGCTTTATAGTGTTTTCTACAGGATTATATGCAAGGATGGTTTGGGCTGTTGCTGTTGTCCTTTCTGGGTTCTCCATGAGTTTCAACTCATGTTTTAGGGGAGTTTTTCACCTTTCGACCAAGTAACTGCTCCTCTCAATTGTACAGCCATAATCTGTGCAGTAGCAGACTTTTTAGTGCAGATGCATTAGAAAAGCCTCCAACTTATTTATCCCGTGTTTGGACCGACATAAATCCAAACGAGAGTATAATTTTGTATTTAAACCTGAAGAGTAGATGAGAGCACTGCTGTAGCGCTTTCAACCTCTGACCAGCTGCAATCAGTCTGCTCGGGCAGGGCAGTGCCAGCTCAGGGCGATTAGAGCCCCGCTGCCCTCCCAGGCTGTCCAGGGTCACCCACCGTAACTGGCACGAGGAGCGCCCAAAGCACCCCCAAACTCCCACCCCGCCCCCCAAAGCCACAGCCCGGAACCCGCGGGGCCGGGTGGGCGCTGTCCCGCAGAGGGCAGCATTGAGCAGGGGATGCGGCCGCAGCGCTCCCGCACTTGTTCCCGGGGCTCAGGGCAGAGCTGCGGGCGCGGCACGTCCAGCCCCGGCACGGCCGCTCCCGCTGCACGCTCAATTTAGTTCAGCACGGAGCGATGCGGGGAAACAAGGGACCCGCCGCACAGGCGGTGGCGGGAACGCTGCTGAGGCCCGGCCTCGCCCGCCACGGAGACAGCGCCGTGCCGCGCCCCCCCTCCTGCCAGGCCCCTGCTGAGGCCCGGCCGCGCTGGCAGCGCCGGGGCCGCGTCTGAGCCCGAGCAGCGGAACGAGCCCCGGGCGGGGCGGGCGCGG
>WAAG01029237.1:95516-109439 GCA_013390105.1 Tichodroma muraria
TCAAGCGGCACAGCTCGGCCTCCTTCGAGAACGTGTGGCTGCGGCCCGGCGCGGGGGAGGCGGCCGCCCGCCGGGACCCGGGAGCCGCGCCCGCCCTGGAGAACGGGCTCAACTACATCGACCTGGACTTGGTGAGGGACTGCGGCCACCGCCGCCACCACCACCCGCACGCCCCCGCCGAGGCGAAGCAGCCGCTGCCGCCGAAGCCCCCGGGCCAGCAGCGCGGGAGTGGCCACTGTGGCGAGGATCTGAGCGCGTACGCCAGCATCAGCTTCCAGAAGCGGGAGGAGATGTAGGAGTCGGGCGCCCGCCGGGGCAGGTGAGCCGGGACGGGGCGCGGCTCCGCTGGGGTAGTGGAACGAGCGCGGGGAGGGGGCTGCAGCGGGGGTCGAGGCTGCTCGTGGCGGTGCCTTCCCGCGGGCTGGGGGCGAGCGATATCGTCTCCCAGGGCAGCCAGGGGTTGGGTTGGTTTCGTTGAGCCTTTTGGCCTCACTGCAGCATGTTTTAGTTGCAGAAGCGTACAGGAGTGCAGCATCCCTGCGGGTGTTCCGTCGCTGGCCCGCACCTGGGGATGGCCCGCATGGACTGGGGAGTGCTTCCAAAGCAGCTTTGGACGCTCCTGTTCAGCCGGGGATACAATACTGTGCTTACCGTGTTGCCACGTTTTTTTACTTTTCAGAATTAGCAGTTCTTCAGAAGTGTGTAGGAGAGGGGTGTGAAAGCGAGTCACTTCTAGTATTGGGCTGGAAACAGGAAACTACCAGTGTAATCCTGATTTGGTCAGTAATCAGCTTGTGGCTGGGAGTAGAGCAGTGAACCGTGTTAACACCTGCACACAGCTAAGGACATCTACCTCGTGGGGCTGTGACCAGTGTTAATTCAGTTTTGTTGGAAGGAGCTTTGGGTTTGGAAACAGACTTCAGAGCATTTAGAGCATTGTATCTATCACTTGTGTTTCAGTTGATACTGTGTGGCTGTCCCTCACCTGCCACAGTGTTATAAACAGTACAAGAAGTGAGCCCTGTGAACTGTGGTTTTGGCGTTGACTGATGTGTTCTGTTTCTTCCTGAAGCTTTTAATTTTTAATTTGGAAAAAACTTCTGCCAGGCTGTTGTGCGTTGATTACAGACATGTAAGATGAGTAGGAGCCTTGTTGGAAGCAGTGTGATGTTTCTGTTGAGTGGGAACTTCATGCAGCACAGAATGATGTATCTTGTTTAGAGCTCACAAAGTACAGCACACCTGTGTAAGTCCTTTCATGAAAGATGAAGAGTGTTTTGTTTTGGTGCAGGCAAGTACTGGTAGATAGTTATCTAGTAAATTTTGTCACTCAGTTTTAATAGTTTCCTACATACCTGAGCAGCAGGAATCACAGAAGTTTAAGCAGTTTCTGTGAATATATGTAATGACATTAGGGGGTGAATCTCATACCACTGTTTACATAATTTCAGTATTTGTGTCACCTTTTGGCTGCACTGAAAGGAGCACTGAGGGCTGGTGTTGGTGTGTTGCCTGGGATCACCTGTTTTTCATTTTTAGATGTTTTGTATCCTTATAACCTGAACAAAAGCAGAACAGTCTCTTCACATTTGCTGCTTGGCACTTGCTGCTGTTGCCCATTAGAGCAAAGCAATATTAAGCCTTAGTCTTACGTGGCCTATGAATACCAGGTTAATTTGAAAGTTCAAGGTAGGACTTAAGATCAGTGCAAATATTGCCAGTCTGGTTCAAGTGGTAACTGGTAGGAAATGGTAATTTTTATGGCTGACAGGACTGTGCTGAGTGTCACCATATATTATTTGTGACTAAACGTACACAAATTTACACAGCCACACCTTTTCTCAGTTTTGGCATGTGCTTGCAAGAGCCCTGTTTTTGCAGATGGCTCTTGTTACCTTGGGAATCCATATCTGCTTTGGACGGTGTTGGTGTTGTGAATTCTTCAGGGGAATTTTGCTAGAGGATGCAACATGTTCTGCAGTTAAGTCGCTTTACTTGGGAGCATCACTTTTCCCTCACACCTGTGCAGTGCTGAGACTGGGGAGTAAGTGTGAGAGAAGATCCTTGGTCAGTGTGTGGGTGAATAAAGAATATATGAAGAAGTATGAGAAGGCAAGTCTGGCAGGGAGCAGTGTCATAACTGTTTGCTTACACGTTTTTTTTTCCAAATGCACTGCTTTCCTTTTGTTGTGGACAACTTGTTTAATTGAACTGTGTGTCATCTTTGAAATAAAAGGTGTGGCAGTGCTCTCCATGGTGGTGTTAGGTAGGTACCTGCTGTGATTATGGTGTTCAGTGAAAGATCAGGATGTGGAAAACCTGATATAAGAAGTGGCTGAAAAATACTATGCAGATGTTTTTAAGAGCAGCATTGTGTAAACTAGAGTGTAATAGAGTAATTATTATTTGAAGTTGGTTCTTATTTCCCAAAATTAGGATTGGATTAAGGAGGCACAGCTTCTTCTGGGAGGCAAGGGAAGAATCAGGTTGTAATTATATAGGGAGTTTTAGCCATGGCTGTTCCTTCTCCCTTCCCACTATAAAGCTTTGTTGGTTGCTTGCAGCCTTCTCAGACATTAACCCTCGGGACTCTTATTTCCCAGGCTAGATTTCTTGCCATCAACTGAAACTTCCCTTGCAAAACTTAGCCCATCTAGCTCATCTCTTGAGTGTGTGCTAAGGAAAGAAAGACCCAACAATGTTTCATTCACTAAACAATTTTTACAGCTATTTTTTGACGTGTTTGTACCTTTTTTGCTTTGGAGGGAAAACTTAGGTTTGGCAGGAGACTTGTTCCATGTAGGTTGTACCTTACGCCATTCCTAAGAAAACCTGCCTGGAGCTGAGTGATTCATGGGACTGCTTGCATATGCCTGAAAAAGTTGTTGAGCACCTTCAGCCGAACTGTTCACCTGAAAACTCCACATGCAATAAGGGTGCTTCAGTTCCCCAAAGCTTTGCCTGCCTTTCCCAGCGAGCAGTGGAGCAGGCTGTGCCTCCTTGGCCAGCTTCCCCTGCGCTCCTTCTGACAGCTGGGGCTCTTCAGGCTGCAGCTGAGAGCGGGGAGGTTGCGGTTATAGTTTCTCCTGTTGGTGTCTGAGCAAGTGAAAGATGAAGGAAAAGCTGCTTGGCATGTTTGCAGGTACAGTGGAGAGGAGAAAACATCTGGAGCTGGGAAGGGAAAGGTGAAGCTGCAGATATCAGAATGAGGGCTGGGGAAGGCGGCACTAAGTACCCTTTCTTTACTCTCCCTTCCGTGGGTTAGTATTTACACTTTTAATCTCAGAACTGGCAAAGGGACACACATGCTTTTTTTTTTTCTCCATAGAACAATCCTCCACCCCATCCCAAAGGCCAAAACTGTCTGGATAATGCTTGTTTTATCCATTCTGGAATTTTCTGTTGCCATCTACAAGACAATGACCCCAAATGTTGGCTATTTGTCTCCTAAAGGGTAAAATGATTGTTGCTGCTTTGATGCAACCTAGCTAACTCCTGTCCTTTTCCCTGCTCCCCTGTCCTTCTCTTCCAGCTGCCTCCAAGTTGTTCAGGCATTAGATTCTGAAGTATTTTTAATCTCTTTCGAGTGTAATTACTTCTCCTAACATTACAGATACTGGCTGAAATAATCATGTTGTTTCCCAAATTTAATTGAAAAACATTTCTCTCTCACCCACGGCATTCCTCTGCACTCTCCAATCCCATTGCCTTCCCTGTCATATATTCTTGGCTGTTTTCAAACAGTTGGCCCTGCCCTAGCTTTCTTCTTTTTTCCTGTTAAAAGTGCTGTAGTTTCAGTGCAGTTCTGTATGCTCTCCTGCCCAAACTTTTACCTGTGCTTTAGAGAACTGGGTACTGTTTTGTGTGTCTAGCCTAGCTGGTGACCCTTTGGTGCTTGGATCCTCTGATGAGCGGCCTTTTATGCTGCAGCTGGAAGGCTACATTGCTGCAGTTGCCAAGTTGTGCTGGGAAACACCAGCCCATGACATGGAAAGATTGAGGGGAGAGAGCAGTGTAGCCCTAAGGCGTTTTCCTCCTGCTTAGAGTTTTTCATGAACAGATGCGATGGGCTGGTCCTGGCTAGACACCAAGTGCCCACCAGAGCCACTCTATCACTCTCCTCCTCAGCTAGACAGGGGAGAAAAAGATACAACAAAAGGCTCATGAGTCAAGATAAGGGCAGAGAGAGATCACTCATCAGTTACTGTCATGGGCAAAACAGACTCAACTTGGGCAAATTAGTTTCATTTATTACCAGTCAAATCAGAGTAGGATAATAAGAAATAATAACTAAATCTTAAAACACTTTCACCCACCCCTCCCTTCTTCCTGGGCTTAGTTTTACCCTCTATTTCTCTACCTCTTCCCCACAGCAGCATAGGGGTAAGAGAATGGGGGTTTTGGCCAGTTCACTGTGTGTTGTCTTTCCTGCTACTTCCTCTGCAGAATAGTTTCCTATATTCACAGTGGTCTCAGATATCCTCACTCATCTCTCTGGCTGCAGTTGTGCAGGTTCTTTTCCTGTTCCTAAATACATAATCCCAGAGTTGCTGCCACTGTCAGTGGCACTGCTTGGCCTTGGCCAATAGCAGGTCCATCTTGGAGCTGGCTGGCTCTGTCAAGCTTCCAGCAGCTTCTCAGAGGAACCACCTCTGTAGCCCCCTGCTACCAAAACCCTGCACACAAAGCCAAGACAGCAGGTGAGCAGATGTTGTGGATATGTTGTATATCCTGCCTTTGGGCTTGCTGTGAGAAGGCTCCTCAGATGAGCAGGGGTTTTGAAGATGAACAGTATCAAATGTAGTGATATCTAATGATGGCTTGTGTTCTGAGTATATAGTCAGAAAATATTCCAAAAAGGAAACCATTAGATGTTGGCTCTGGAGAAACAGGAAGTGCTGTAGCAGGATAGTAGAATGAATCCAGATATCTTGCTTTGATCTTCAAAGCTTCATTTCCATTTTGTTGATGACTCTGAGAACTCCTGAACGTAAGTGCTAATAACATGGAATAGAATATGTGTAGTGTTAGCAAGTGGTAACTTGGCTCACTCTAGCTTTGATGCTGTTTCACCCACTGCATGGGTGGTTTGGGGTTTTTTGGTGATGTAAGAAAATGGAAAACAGTACAATGGGAATTCAGCACAAGGGCATCCATAGGGTTGTTAGACCTTTTGCTTGGATCCAGTTAAAGCAAAACACTTCTAAGGGTAGCGCTAAATTTTTGTGGGGTTCTCCTGAAAATATACATGATGGTAAACAGAAAATTATTCATGTCATTCTTGTACTATATACCTGGGTTTTATTTTTGTTGGGACACTGCTTGTTTTTTTAATTTGTTTCTTTCATAATTTTCAATAGTTGTGTTCTTTTTCTCAAGTTAAAAACTTAAGGTGGAACAACAGAAATACATCAATTTGTAAATCATAGGATATCCTGAGTTGGAAGAGACCCACAAAGGTGTAGACAAAACAGTGCATTTCTTACTGTATGCACACACCAGTTTTTCCCCTTACCTAATTATTTGCCAAAATTGAGCCTGTGTCTCCACATACTTGCATATTTGCAGTTCTCCTGTTTAACAAGACCACAAGCTTATAATTAACAGGTTTAGGTGTTTCTCTTTTGTTTTCTTGGCTTAAAATCTGAAACAGATTTATAAACAAATTCATATGATTATGAGGTACTACCTGGACATCTTTAGCACATGGTTTTCATGTTTACTTAATGTTTAAACTGGTTTTTTGAATGTGGTTTAAATTTGAAAATGAAACAGGACATTACAGGGTGAGGATGATGCTGATTTTTAATAGCAACGGTAGAGAGATCATAAATTTCCTTAGATAACACTTGTAAATAGAGAACTACAGCTCTTTAATAAAATGCAGCAAGCAGCTGTGGAATCGGAATGTTATTTGACCAATATCTTCAGTATGTTGCATTGTTTCAGGACTACTTTATGATAGCTAAAATTTTATATTCATTAGGACTGTATGGTTTTCATGATTTCCTAAATACATGAGTGAAAGCACTGAAAGTAAATGTACTTGAATATTCTTTTGAACAAGTAACTGTATAATAGCTTGTTTATGAAGAAAGTGGGATTTTTTTCCAGTTTACTGAAGCTCTGAAAGTGAATCTGTTCAGTACTGATTGTTACGTGAATAAAGTCACATAAGCTTTAAAAATAATTTTGGTGTCCAGTGATATGGAAGAGAAATAGATATTATTTTCCAAAACTAATTTGATTTTAGTTTTAACCTCTGTGCCAAGTTTCAGTGAAAAATAATTATTGTATTTGATTGACAGAGTTATGAAATATTCTTAAGAGACTAGAGGAAAAAGGAGGGGGGAAAGCTGTTCATGGGACCTGTGCTGTGACTAGGAGAGGCCGGGGGTTGCTGTCATAAGATAATGGGGAGCTGGAGGTAAAGCCAGGGAGCACTTGTAGAAACTGCTATGGGAAGGAGATGGAAATGAGAGAAATTACTTGGGGGACACAGAAACTATGGCAGGATGATGTAGATAGAGAGAATTGCAAGGTGTTTGTGATCTGAGGAGAACTGGAATGGTGATACTTGAAAGTTTGAGGATGAGTATAGAAAAATGTGGAGAGCCTGGATATATGCACAGTTTTTTCTAGAGGTACTCATTTTGCATGGTACTGCAGTTTTCTGAAGGTGTTTTTCCTTCTGTATTTTTTTTTAATCTTTATTACAGGGATGGACACTCTGCTTAGGAAGCATATGTATTCCCTATCTGTTATTGGATTTTATTTTTTTTTTTTTTTAGTATTTGGGTACTCTGCTGACCTTAACAGGACGATTTGCTTAGTAAAGCAAGCAGAATTTACCTCCAGCTCTTTTTTCCTGAATTCTTTGTCTTATAGTATCTCTGTCACAACCACAGCAGTAAACCACAGATACAAATCTGAATTAAGTACAAGATAAATAAGAATGAGTGAATTTTAACATTAAAACCCCTTGATTTTATAAAAGACGTACAATAAAAGGAGGACTGTATTCGCACAGGTTTTTTTTAACTGCAGCATTTTCTTCTTTACGGTCTACTACTTAATTATAAATTTGATTTGTGTTTGTTAGTTTAATAATTTATCTTATGGATTAGTAAGTATAGATTCTCTTACTCTTTTTTTTTAACTTAAAGAATATACTGTAAAAGAAAACTTCAAATGACAAAGCTATTGTGGCTTGTTACAGCAGATGTGGTTTTCATTTTGTGGTAAGAGCTGCAACACAAATATATTATTACTGACAAATATGTCTGAATTCCCAATGTGTCAGAATGGTAGAAGCTGGCTTTTAGTCATCTGTACATGATCTTATGTGTTAGAGTACCTTTTTGTAAAAGCGAATGGCATTATTCTATTTTTACATAATTCTGGGGTTTTGATAAATGGTGATTGTTATTTTGACTACATGAAATAGAGATAGTAAAGGAGAGACATTGGTAACTTAAAAAAAAGATTCACAAAGATTCACACAGCTTTATTTTCTCCTTACAGAAATGATGCAAAATTTAACAAAAGCCAAGGTGTGAACAGATAAAGGAGATTTAAATAAGCCTGGCACTTAACTAACTAAAGGATGTCTTGATATATGTCTCTCTGATCATGTTTGACAGATCTAGGTCATGTTCTCTGGAGACTATTATTGGAGATTTAACCTTGGGTAATTATGAAGTGTATTTTTTTCAGAGTAATTTTTGATCAGGTAGATGAGACGGTGGAAGTTTGTGTGTGTTCAAGTGCTTGTAATAATTTGGGAGTCTAGTTAGAAGATCTGGTGTCAGCCACTTGAGCTGGAAGGTGAATTGTACTGTTCTGTGGTGTATCACACAAGGTTTACCTGTGTAAATTTTGTCAACTGTTGTAAAATTCTGTTTTTTTGGAAGCTGGGAATGTGGAAGAAATGACCTGTTAAATTTTCAAATAAGATATGCTTCAGGAGGATGTTGTGCACTTTACAGCTAGTAGAGCTGTTGGAATGTACTTGCACATTTGAACTCTCTGGTAATATCTGTTACATAATGGAGGAATGTAGAGTCTGGGAACATCTACAGCTTTAATTGACTGTTTCTTCTTCTGCCTCAGCCCATCCCCTCCAGCCTGTGTAGGTTGAGACATTTTTAACCACTAGGACACCTAAGGATTGCACGTGCTTTCTTTGAAATACAGAATCTGTGTGAATAGAAAAAATGGGAATTAACTAGCAGCCTTGGTTCCTGTCTAGTTTCAGTGGTCTGTCTTTCAGCGTGATGTACAAAAGTTAAGGCATAACTATAGGGTAGGAACTCCATAAGCTGGATTTGCCAGTCAATAAAATACTTAACTAGTTTGTGCACGGTAGCTTTCCTTCAGTGGCACAGCTCCCTGAAGGAATAAAGAGCTTGAAGCTGGAGTGGAGACTAAGACAGTCTGGTTGTATGGGTTCCTTCTGCCCTTACTTCACTGAACTGTGGAATTAAAACCAAAGCAAATCCAACCCTCCCATCATCTCCTCACAAGATACTGCATGTCTGTACATCACCAGTAACATTCATGTCAGTGCTGTGCCAAGAGTTGTGTGTCTTCACTGAGAGAGTGAAAGAGTCTCAAGCTGGGGTCTTCTGTTTTTCAGTTTGTAAGTGACTGCAAAGGTATGGAAGGGAGGTGAGGAGCTTGAAGCACCCGTGGCTGGAGCTGTGACCTGCTTCAGGTCTGACCTGAGCGTCCCGTGCCCAGTGCTGTGTGAGAGATGCAGACACCTCAAGTGACAGCTGACATGTGTCAGTGAGGGAATCTTTTAGATTAAAACACTGGATAGTAATTAATCTTCAGCCAGCTGGCCTTCATTTTGAAGAGAAGATTGCTGTGTTAAAAAAGAGAATGTTAACCCCTAGAGAGCAGGAAGTGAGTGACAGGGGAGATGTTTTGGCTTCTAAGACAAACTCAGAGCTCGGAACCCTTCTGGTGTGCTGCAGGAGAGTGCTGGTGTCCAAGAAAGTGATGCTTAGGCACTTTGCTGAAATACCTTGAAAATTGCTAGAGCAAGGAGACAATGGTCTTCCAGAATGTCCTTTGCTGTGCCTGCCGTGTCATAGGGCTGGTAAAGTCTGCAGCCTTCCCTGCATGGTACAATGTGCTTTTTCATGGTACTTGGTCTCTGTGGTGATACCTAGAGAAATAAAGGTTGGGTACTTGGCTGAAATGATGGTGGCTGTTCCACTTCTGACTCAAGCAGGCACTGTAGGTAAGTGATGGTGGCATTGGCTGAGTGGTCTCTGAAAAATGGGATTAATTTTCATTTCCTCAGAAAAGTTTGTGCTGTTGTAATTAGTGATTCCTCTCCTGCAATTCCTGATCACAATTTCTGAATTACTTGTTACTTCAAAATAACAAATGGGGCATTTATGGAGCAGAATGTTACGTAATAATGAGGACATAGACTAGCAAGTTTTGTACTTAGTTGAGGCTAAGACAATGTTATCTTACTTATTTTCCTATTTTGGAATTTATCCACAAAGATTTTCGTTTCATAGTACAGTTGTGTTTCCTGGAAATGACCAGCAGCAGGTAGCTCAGCTGCACAGTCCTTGAAAGAGGTAGGGCAGCTCAGCTTGCCAAAGGATTCAAAATGACTCTTAGATGTCAGTAAGGTAACGCATTTCTTGTTTTGATGGGGATGAAGATCTGTACCATGGCTACATGAAGGGAAAAAAGAGCAATACTCGGCCTTTTGTGGTGGTGGTAAATTCAAACTGAACCATCTTCATTTGGGGAAAGTGACTAATTGAAATCTTTAGGAGGACAAAAATATATTTTAGACAGGTGGAAACAGCATTGTTAAAATTGAAAAAAATGCCTCTCTTTTAACTTGTTACGTTTACCCTGTTTCTCTTTTTGACTTCTTTGCTTGCAAAGCATGGGCACAGTGTACCATCCCTTCATGCTTAGCTTTGTTACAGTATTTTTAGCATTTGGTCCACTTTTCTGTGTTGCAGATCCCAGTTGATTTTTTTTTTTCTTAATAGTGTCGACTAAACTACAAAATAAAAAAAATTGTTTCTCTTAAAAAAAAAAGAAATTTAGGAGTACTAAACAGTTAATTGCTTGACTGCAGATATAAAATGAAATACAGGTAAGGAAACCTTAGTTTAGGTGTACTGGAAACTACTGCAAACAAAGGAAACTTTTAATCTCCTGTGTGTGGTTCAGGAATCCCAAAAAGCAGGCTGGCTGGCACATCTGGGCAGGGTCCTGCAGGAGCTTTGGGCAGATATGACAAGCTTGCCTTCCTGCAAAGGGTGGGGGGTCTCACCTCAGCTGCCTTGGATCCCATCTGCCTGCTGCACTGTTTCTATGTGCTGCTTCCATACCATGAAATGGGAACTGTAGTTAGGCTAGCCTATTCTTTAGTAATTGTTTATATTTCCTCATTTTACACATAATTGCATTGAGATTTCTGAGGAACAGCGAAATAAAATGTATAAAGAGGAATTTAGTTTGTTTAGGAAGCTGTATGTTGAAAACTAAATATTTTTTCTTGTTGAAAGTTAATATTTGTTCTAGTGTCAGTATTTTGGAAATAATCTTGTATTTTGTTGACTTTATCATCATCTTGTGAACATGATGCATAATGTTCTTGAATGCCGTGGATATCTTGATATGGGTGGATAGCCGTGTATGATTTACATCTACCTTACCAGTTTGAGATCAAAACAGAGGCAGATGAAACTAAATAGAGGAGCAGTGATGGAAGCCAAACAGCTCCAGATCATCCCTTGTCCTTTTCCAGCTGCTGTGCACACTCCCTCCTCTCACAGCTGCTTCTTGGGAGCAGAAGTTAAAGAACGGGTGCACTGTGCATGGACATTGTACTTTAAACATGTAAATAGTGAACTTTACTCTTCAATGGATTAACATAGCTGATCAATTCATATGCAAGGCAGTCCTGAATCCTTTAAACAATTTAAGAGTTCGTAAAAGTGAAACAAAACTCTCAAATGTATTTAATTCATTTCTGTATGAAACTTCTTTTTCTAGTAAGCTCTGATAGAAGGGGAAAGCCCTGCTGAAGGTGTGCAGGCATGTAGCTAGGGCATGTTTTTTCAGGCCTTTGAACTAGGTTAGGAATGTGTCTCAAGACAGAAGAATGAATAGTTACTTGGTGCTTTTAGCCTCCGGGCTTGAAACTCGCAAGAGGAATGTTATTGTGTCTTCAAAGTCTGTTTCACACAAGCCTTTGTTGAGCAGGAACTTGGAGAGTCTTTGTATTATCATGCACACAACAAAAAGATGCAGCCACCCAATTTGATCTAATTGGGTGGCAATGGTGAGATGTTTCTCCAGTAGTAAGGCTCTGGAAAATGGGGTACATACTTTTAATTAGGAAATACCCTTTAGAGTGAAGGGATTGCCTACACAGACAGTTTACCAGTTTGCTAAAACTCTCTAATTATACTGGTGCAATTCCCCATATGCATATCCCCTCTTTTTCCCTTTTCCCTATGTAGTGCTTTTCCAGGAAGAAAGCAAATATTTACATTTCTTTTAAATTCTGTTTTGACCCTGAGGTGGTGGTAGCACATCTCTGGAGAAGGCAATCTGAGGTTGAAAAAGTGGGGTGGTTCGGGTTGAAGTAATTTTTTTCTTGCTTTCTCAAAAATAAACCTGTATTCAGGACTAAGTATGCTGTAATATATTAATACTACCTAAATTAAGACAGAACTTTCACTCAATGTAACTACCAAATGTTTAAAGGAAAAAAACCCATTGCTCTAGTGAACATGAGTGGGGTTTGAAGTGCTAAAACCTCAGTTCTGAGAACAGCAGCTGCTTCAGTAGATACCCAGAGAAATTTGTTTTCATTTTAGTGTGAGTAGCCTAATGGTTGTTCTAAACTGAATGAGATCAACAGAAAAGATGGGAAAACAGCTTTCTGTTCTTAAGTTTTGTAGTAAAAATCCTGAAGAACTCTACAAAATCAGAAATTCTGAATTCCACAGTAGCCAAGTTCACTCAATTTCACCTACTAAAGAGAGGTGAGGCTTAAAAAAAAGAAAAAATGTTTTTAAATGCAACATTTATTTTGTTAAGTAACTTCATTAGGTGTTCAGGGTTTTTGTTAGTTTTCATCCTGTTTTTCATTCAAACAGAGCTTGAAAAGTCATAATATAAAATTTAACCAGCTGCTAAATAGTGACCTGTGTTGGTCATTAATTTCATGTCAAGAATCTGCATAAATATACACTAATAGTATTATCGAACTCGGGATTATATTAAATGCTAAATTAAAAGGTTATATTGCAGATCATCATGATTTAGTAGTTATTGGTGTCTGAGAATGACCATTAAGGCCATAAAAAAATAAGTTTCCTCATTTGCTCATCTAAATTTGATTATTTTAATCACTTTAATTTGAATTAATCCACCGTGAAGCTAAGTGTCAGTATGTACATGATAATTAAACGTATTTGAACTGATATAATCATGCAGAAATGAAGGGTAAGCACAGAAAGGACCTGGATACAGGATGTCACCTCATCCAGAGAAGCAGAAGCAAGCAATCCATGAAATGATAGGAAGCTGGGTGGGGGAGAGGAGGGGGCAAAACCACAAGTACAGAAGAGTTGTGGTTAAATGTATTTAAGGGTAAGAGCAGGGTAAGGGTAAGGGTGACAGGCATCCTGTATAAATTGACCAGCTCCTGGGTCTTCTGTAAAAGAAGTTTCACAAGGTTAGAGAAGGGAAAGTTCTGTAGGAAGGGGTGCAGGGGCTGAGTGAGCAGAAAGAGAAATTGGAATAATGCCAGGAAGCTCAGATTTCAGTTGATGTAATTGGACTTTAATGGCTTGAATGATTCATAATCTCTTAGCTTGATAGGCTGTTATAAAATTTTAAACATAGGTATGAATGAAGCCTTGTGCTGATAACATTGTGGGATTGCAGCAGTGGAAAGCGTTGATGTGCCAAGAATTGTTAGAGGACAAAAAATTCGTCTAACATATAACGTGTTCATAAGTTTTGTGTAGGCATATTTTGGAGGAAGGTTTGAATGATCCTTCTTTATGAATGGACTATGAATTATTTTTCATCTAGGTGTAGAAGGGGAGGAATCTCCAATTGATGTAAGTTGCTGTACCTACTTGAGGTTGGTGGGACTAGGGCAGCATGCGTCAATTTAGAATGTGTCCCTTTAACAGTTTTTCTTTCTTTTTCTGGAAGCTGTTACTACACTGTTCTGTTTAAATTAATAGTGAGTCCCTATTAATTTTCATTAGCTATAGTAATGAGTTAGCTCTAAAGGGCTGCAAAATGATCTGTAATTCAATGTCTAGTTTATCTCCTGCCTTGGTTATTTCATCTTTTCCAAAACTACTTTTCCTGAAGATTGGTGAGGTGTTTGATCTGTCTTGATTCAAGCTTGTTTACTTCTGTGTTTGTTAAAGTAGCTCATCAGCTTTATTCCTTTATCAAATAACTCTTGTGATGTTAATCATAGATTTGGGTCACATTTCAGCATTTGCATTTGGGTTGAAGGAACAGGTTAAAGCAAAAGACTATTAGCAGGATCACTTTATACATAGAAAAAAAGAGGACTACAGAACATGTAATGGTAGCCTTTGCATTACAGGACTCCTGTTGTTTGTAGAACTTTCCAATCTGTGTTTTTAACTGATGCACTCTTGTAGTAGCTTCTTACTATTCTTCACTATAACTTTTTGAAAGGTTTTGCTTTGATTTTATGCACTGTCTGGAATCTGTTTCCCTGGCTTTATCTGCATATCCTTGGCTGATACTTACAGCTTTTACCATTGTTGTGACTTTCTCTGTTCTGATTCCTTAGTCTTAGTTCATGGAGGTACATCTGACAGAATTAAGGCCAGGGAGAGCTGCAATGAGTACAGGCAATCACTGCACTTC
>WAAG01029239.1:15938-33000 GCA_013390105.1 Tichodroma muraria
TCATAATCAAGAAACTAAAATTTCCAGTTACTAAAGGAGAGCAAGAAGCAGTAACAAGGACTGTGAACATGATGGTATTAAAAATTCTCTTTTGTGCGAGGGTTGTCCAGAATGCATTTTCAGAGAGGAAAGAGATTTAATTGCCATAATTCCCATGAAATGCATATGACCCAAATGATTGTATTAGAGTTGCTACTGAGTGTTTCTTCTGGGAGAGAGGTTAATAATTTATAAACATCTAGTTTCAGTAGCAGCTTTTATGGTTCTTAGAATGGTATAACCTTGGTTAAAGGTGCAAGCAGATATTTTAGAGGTGTAGAGTGAAGCACAAACATTTTAGTAGGATGTATAAGCCACCTTTGACCATCCATTTTGTTTCCCATTTATACTTGGCATTGAGAGGGAGGTGAAATTCCAGCTAGCCTGAGATCTGCATTTCACACCCAGGACATTTAACGTCCATACTTTTAAACGGATATCTGATTCTGCAAGTGTTTTATTGTTTCTAGTCAGGCTTTGAGGTTTCACAGTTCTCTGAAGAACAAACAGTCGTAGCTGGAGGGGCTGAGCGGGGCTGACCACGTTTACCGGCAGGGATGGTTTTTCCTGCTGTGTTCGATGCATTTGACAGTGACATCTGGTGACCAGTTATTTAAGTGCAGTTGTTCCAGGGTTCCTCTCTGCTCTGCTTTACGTCCACTGTGACCAAGAGTCCATAGTCTGAGCCAAGTACTCTTAGTGCTTCCCTCCTCTCCTGTCACTGGCTGGATGCCTTACAGAATGGCTATAGCAAATTTGATTAGAGCATCTTAAGGCTTTCATAGTCTTTAATGAAGTCTCTGCATTCTGCTTTCATCCCTTGTAGCATCTGTCTGGTGTAAATACATTAAAGGAGCAGAGGAAAATCTGTGGGCATTTGTAAAAATCTTCCTGCTTACTTTTTATTGATACTGAGATGCTTGGAAGTAGGGACCTGGTCACCTTTTGTTCTGGCAAACATGACAGAGAAGCCTATTCCTAATTTCTACACTATTAAACAAATCTCATGAAAAGGTTGAAGACAATACCAGCAAGTAAACAGGGAGAATAGTGTCTTGACATTGTTGGGATACAGGTTCCACATTCTCCCTATTCTGTTCCAGACAAGATTTTCACAGGATATAAAGGCACGCGTAGGTTATAAGCCACCTTCTCATTCAATAAGCAGTGGACATCCCCTTCCAGGCTGTTCAGAGCCTGCAGTAGCTGCCTAGACTCCTCTCCTGCTCACCAACTCATCTTGCCTGTTCCTTGGGTAAAGCTGGGAGAGGAATCTTGCCTTTTTCTAAGTCTAATCAGTAAACTGTTCATGCACTGCAGAAGGGGAGCAGCTTATCCTTTGAGGCCTGCTTTATGTTGCTTCTCCTTTTACAAGATGAAACAGAGTCAGAGATACAAGCCTTGACTTCGGCCTCAGATCTGAACGTTCTTGAGTCTGAGACTTGGGCTGAAACTGAAGCATTCCTAAAATTCAGTTTCATCCCATGAACATCAGTTTGTTCTTCAAATCAACATTTTAGGCCATGTCTGTTCATGTCACTAGTACTTGAGTTTGCAGATACTGTTTATCCTTTTTCCCCTTTAAAAGGGGCAAGTCTTGGGAGTGTAATCCCAACTTTCCACACGTTTTGATTTTTTCCTGGAGGTAAATCAACAGTAGAGCATTACTTGTGAGCAGCTCTGGTGATCCCTGCAGGTAACTGCTCTGGCATCACACTACTGTCTTTCCATTAACCATTCAGGTTTTGTCTTTTTCTTTCTTGTCAGCTTTATGTAATAAGGTCCAGATTCCAGCAACAGAATGCTTGTTTGTTCCTGCAGGCCTGGCATTGCTGACCTCCCATCTATGTGACTGCACCATAGGGTTGTGTAATTCTCTTTGCATGAAAACTTGTTCTCTGTAATTGGCATAACTTTTCTGTGTTACCCAAAACTTCAGTACCATGCACCTTTGGACCAACATTTTTATTAAACTACTAAGCAGAGCTGGGATTAACACAGACTTGAAAACGTTGGCTTCTTCTTCCCAACAGTATAAACAGTTGCAATTGCTGCTTCTTACCTACCTAACAGTTATTCTTTTAATCTCAAATTTTCCCACTTAAATAATTAATCTCCCTTGAGATAGTGAAAGCAGTTTTTGATTAAGTATATTGAGATTAGTTCCAATGCATTGAGCGTCTCTAAAAAAAAAATTATCTTATTGAAGACTCTACAGATTACCACAATCTAGTGTGATAAAAACATATGGTATTTTATCACAGTTATCATTTAGTTCACCATCCTAGATTTACTCATTCTATAATAATGGTACTAAAGCCTTGCAAAATGTCAATAATGTCCTCTCATTTGCTCCCTTTAAAAATACTCTTAGCATGTTTTTTTTTTGCTCTGGATACAAAACCCTAGACAGTCAACAAATTATTGCTTGAAAAGAGGCATTTTGTGTGTTTGGTTGTTGAGTAATTCTGTATTAGTTTTTCATTTGAGCAGATAAAATCCTACTTTCGTAGACTAAAGTCTTATCATTTGCTTTATTCAATGTATATGTATGACATATATATTCTATTCAATTATATTTTAGCCACTTAGAGTTATCCACAGAAGTTCAATCCACAGGCATCTTGTCAAACCCTTTCTTCTTTAGGCAGCCGTTTGTGCAACATAAAAGCAACAAACAAGCAAACAAACAAGCAAACAAGAAGGATGTATTCAAACTTTTCAGGCTTCATCAAAACTTCATTTGCTTAATATAGACTCTCACTGAAACTTTCAGGCATAATACAAATGAAGATAGTATAAGATAGGGTGGGTTTTGAGAAATATAAAAATTTCAAAATAATTAAGAATGCAAACTACTGATTAAAGAGTATTTGAAATGCTGCATCAGTTTATGAATCATCTGCCCATCGGTCATAATATAGAGGAAAATTAAAAATTAGCGGAAGGATATTAATTAAAGAAGATTAAAAGAAAAATGCTACTTAGCATGAAAGAATAGAATGTGCTCATTGTTGAAGTGAACTTCTTACACTTTAATATGTGTATAAGCTTACGATATGTGTTTCATTCATAATTGCAATATGTGGAATCTGAAACAAGCAGAATGTGCTTGAGAACTGGTTCTTGTGGGGTTGAGATTCTTCTCTCAGCCACTGCTTTTTGAAGTGGCCAGTCAAATTTAGAGCCTGGACTTTCCAAACAGTTTCTTTAGCTCAAGATTTTGAGAAAGAGAAGTTCGGCCTTTATTTGTAGTCCTTTAGAGGACTCTATCCACTCTATCCACTCTGTCCATTATGGTGGGGACAGTTTGTTTCTGTATGGGCTCTTAAATGTTATGTTACAGTATTTGGTAGCTTTCTGTTTAATAATAACACCAAGAAATAGCTGCTTTTTAGTGTTCAGGAGCAGAAAGTCTCAGACATTCTACACAAGCACCCATTTGATTTTGTAAGGTCAAACAGACAAGGTGACCTCCCAAAGTTTTTGATCTCTCCATTTCTGTTCCAGTTTCTCAAGAAAGATGGTAGTATTTGGAACATGTAGCAAATGTGTCCTAAGTTTAAAGTCTCCCTGTAATGCAAGAATGAAAATATTACCTTCTGTTAAAGGAACTTTCCTTAAAGCTCCAGATAGTTTATGAGAAGGAAAATTTTTTTTAGGAACCACTTGTGAGTGGGAGAAAGAGGAAATGAGGTCTCTTGGGTATCCCTCCTTCTAACAGCATTGCTGTAAACTTTTCTTTCTGAGAAGAGAAAGATTCCCATTTGTTATTCATTCAAATATGTTTAAATGATTGCAAGAGTAAATTACCCCTAGTAATAAAATCTAATACCTATTATACCCATATTTCAGCACACCAGAGTCAAATCTTAAGTGCATTAGATAGAATAAGAAAAGAAGCTGTGAAATACTTCCAAAACGATTTTTCTACCCAGTGTTTGGCACTTTTGGGACATATTTTTCATCCTAAATGCTGAAACCAGTATGCTAAGATGGGTGGTGGCCAAGCCAAGTGTTACAGCTTCAGTACTGTTGTGAGTGTGGCCCCAGAGTCATGGAAAAGCCACTCAAGAAGGCTGCCCTGGCTTCACCTGACTGGTCTGTGGTGCAGCGTGTGCAGAGCTGGAGTGCTTGGAGTGTTGCCCTGGGTTTGCCTGGGACGGAGTTCACTTATGGAAAAATTCAGAAATTGAAGCTTGTTGGACTGAGGCTGCTGGTGACACTGCACCAGACATGGCTGGATTAAAGAAGGCCTGTTTGTTCCCCATCAGTATCAGAGCACAGCAGAGTGTGAGGGTGAAACACACTCTCCTCTAATGGAGGAGAGCCCTCTCTGCTAAGCCATGTCAGGCTGCAGCTGTTCTCTGGGGAAAGCACGTGTGCAGAGGGGCTAGAGACCACTGCAGTGGGGATGAAGAATGGGCTGCCAGGCCAGTGGTGCTTCTTTCTCTGCCAGGTGACCTCTTTACCTGCAATACTGGCAAGTGCTGGATGTGGTAAAAGGTTTTATTGCTGCTAAAAGGTGAGCAGAAAAGAAACAACAGACTGTAGTATGCGGAAATGCACAGCAGAGGGTTATCACTCCTTACACTGCCTGCCTCATCCGTTTCTTTCCCAACATCTGTATGGTCTGGGCACCTAAACACCTTTCCCACCACAGAAGTGACATTTCCAGCAAAGCAATCAAAGTGCTGAGAAACTGAAAGAACTGTGAAAGGTCATACAAGAACTTGTGATTAAACATGCAGTTGAACCTAAATTTCCTGTGTTAGGCTGGAAGTCTAACCAGTGCCCCATGCTACCTTGATGGAGGGAAACATCCTGCAGGTATCACCCTCCGTAACTTCTGGGGAAGGCATCCCCAGAAGATTGGCACCTCTGCAACCAGTGCTGATTCAAGTGTGAGAGCTAATTTCCCCAAATCCAGCATCCCTTGCAGGGTGTGAGTTACCAGCAGTGCACTGAAGTGTTTGCAGTGAAGGAGCACTGCTTTCTGGACTCCTGCAGCTCTTACCTGCAGCAATGTATAGAGACAATAAAATGCCTAAGGTTTTTCCCATTTGTCTTTTTCTGTGGTAATAAAGGGCTGAGAAGTGCTGTGAATCAAAAGGTTAGCTCCAATCACGTGGCTGGCACGGTGAACTGTTCTGCAACCTGCTGTGCTGGCATTGCTTCATGCTGGAAGAGTGAGTTGTGATGTGCAGGGACAGGTAAAGCATGTTGCTGCTTCCAAATGAATGAATGCTAGAAAGTGCATGTGCATGATTTGGACATGTTTCCTGGATTCCCAAGGAAGGCGCAGTGAATGAGCAGTGAAGGAAATCTTTCCTACAGCATTTATGGCAGCTTGGAGAATTCCTTTTCTCTAATGTTCTTATAATTGTTGTGACCTAGAGCTGGTTGAACATTCACCCCACTGTAATGTTTTGCCACTGAAAAATGTTGATTTCCCTAGTAAAGATGTATCTCTGCTTGTAAACTTGCCTGTGAAATTCTTTTGAGGTTACTATTTTTGCTCTGATTGATGCAAAAATAAGGTTATTTGGCTATTTGAATACAGATACTCTCTATGAAATATTTGGGATACTACAAAACTTGTCTCAAAACAAGAATAGAACATTTACCCAAGAATTTGGAAATGTTTGCTTAATTTTTATGCAATGAAATGATATCCTAAAATGTCAGATTTTCTCCACAGGTGTTAAGTTTTGTACTTAGAACTTCCCTGTAAGTCTAGATGACATCTGTGTCAACTCTCTAATAAAAACATAAGCATGGAGAATGTCAGGCTTTCCCACCCTAATGCAAGCTCTTTTTGTAATGCTGCTGTATTGATGTGCTTCTCAGAGCTTTGTGAAACACTAATTTGAAAGGTTTTAGATGTCAAGCTCATTTTGGGGCAAGAAGCTCCATTTTACTTCCTCTCACCAGAAGGACCTATTACCTATCTGGTTTCAGAGCAGGAGAATGTACACTACTCAAAATTCTGCAGCGTTCAGGCTGCCCTGACATTTCCTTCCTCCATACAAGAAAAGCTTTGACACCCAGCTCTGATCAAGCTTCTCTTTCACCAACACACTTCATTAGTCTATTTCCTACACATAAAATTTATCTGTAGAATAGAATTACAGGGTACGTTGCATGATCTCACAAAAGAGGTAATGTGATTTGTGGGAACTCAGTCCTGTGTTTATCAGCATACCTGCATGTTCAATGATAATTTGTATGCATCCGTCTGCAGTTTTAGTCAGGAAGTGGTCTCAGATCAAAGTCTGTCATCTCTTTAAACATCTTTCAGTTGGTTCTGCATTTTGGAGCCAATCTGTTCCCTTCTAGTTCAAAGAAAAGCTGGTTGCCTTTAACCATTTGTAGTTTGTCCTAAAACAAAATGAGAATACAATGAACATGCAGTGACTATTTTTTGTGCCTATTAAAGTGTACAATTTTTGGATGGAGGCAGGTGTTGTACAGACATCTCACCATTACAACAGGCGTTCTTGTTCCACTGCTTCCCTACCTCTGTGCTTCCTTAGGAGTTTTCCCACCATATTGTCTGGAAAGCTGGAGCCCCTCTGGGTGCTAGAGCTGTTGTATGTGCTGTCTGTTACATTTTTCATGATCTTCCTGCAGTCACCTTGTGCCTCCCACCAAGTGATTGTCTTTCTCTGTCTCGTTCTGCTGTGAGAGCAGTCGACAGGCAGTTGGTGGGTGCCTTTCCCAACAAGGTGTCAATCTGACTCCCCCATGTCTCACTCACTGTAACGATCCAATGTAAATGTTGTGAAGATATTTCAATGTCTAAAGAGCTTTCTGTTCACAAAGTGCTTCGATGCTTTTGAAATATGCTTCCTCACTCTCAGGAGACTTTATTCAAGGTTAAGGAGTTCTAGGAGAAGCTTGGAGCTATTTGCCATCAAGCTTGAAAATGTGTATAAGAGCAGTGACTTCTATTCTCTCTTGGACTGGGCTAGGCTTTATAAAATCTGTGCTTCCTAAATTTAAATGTTCAGTCCTTAGCAGGATCAACCCCAGTAATTCATCATTTAAAATAATGTGAGACACCATTTAGGATGAAGGATGATTTTAAGTTTTTTTTCAGTTATTCTGAAACCATTTCTTATCATATCTTGTTTTCTTCTAGCTAAATGAAGTGTTCTACTTATTCCTTTCAGACAAGATCTCATACATTACTTACTATTTAACAAATCTGGTGTTTGAAGCAATCACTTTTTAACTTTTTTTGGTACTGCCTTCACAGTGAATGCCACTTCCTCTGGCAGGGGAATCAGCACATAACTCTAGACTTTGCAGTTGGCTTTTCTGAGTATCTCACACAAGACTCACAGAATGCTAACACACGGAAGCTCCCACCCTGTTGAATGTGTCTCTTTGCTCTCAGCAGCTGTCTTGTACTTCTGTTTCAGCACTTCTGTATCCATCTTTTTAGTGTTAAAAAGTTTGCATAACAGTGAGAAGGGTACAAAATTTATGTGGCAGCAGTGGTAACTTCAGTCCTAAATGAGCAATTACACTTCACAGTGAAACATGACCAGCTGGCCCAGCCATATGGGTCTGGTGATTCTTCCTAAGCTTGTTTTGACTGATTTTGAAGGTGTCTCTGTGGAAGTGCCAAGAATGAACAGATACTTTGCTACAAGGGGACTTTCATCACCTATTTGTTTCTTCATTACAAAGACACACGAACTGAAACCGAAACAAAAATTTCACCTCTAATTGGGGACCTCAGATGAGTCATTTAATTGAGGTCAATCATTGCTGCCTTGGGTAATGATATGAGGCCATCCAAGGTTGATTTGCCACTTCCTCCACAGTAAAAGCACCAGTAAGTAATAGCTTTAGATAGGAGACTTATCTAACACTGCAGGTGCTATTTATGTCTTCTGCAGAGAGCTCATCTTTGTTCTGGCATTGCTGTTTTGACACAATTTTGTCCAAGCACTTCCTCTGTGTGTGCATTAGCAGCAATAGAAGATGGAACATGTCAAACCTCTCTTGACAGAAAATGCCTTTAAAAATCTTTCCAGGGAGCATTCACTTTACTCTAAATCCCTTTCCTCCCACTGAGATGCCTGGAAAAGAACTTCATATTTTTAACACATTCATCTCTTCTGTAAAATTAATTTTTAAAAGTGGAAACTCCTTGTTTGTGCCTTTTCTCTGGTGCACCTGCACAGCATTGGATTTTTCTTCAAAGTAACATGCTTGGGGGGTTTTTCTCTGTTTTTAATGTTGACAAATGCTTCCTTTCAGCTCTGATCTGTGCCTTGCCTCAGTGAAATTGCCATTAAGATCTTACTGCTACCTTTTATCCTAGTGGGTCTCAGACTCTCACAGTTGTGAGAGATGCAGCCTTGCAGGAATCTGGCCCAGAGAGGAGGGAGGAGGCTCAAAGCACAGATCCTGGAGAGTGGTGTGCTGGCAGCCCTGTAGCAGCTTTCAATGTTGCTGGACTCATCTGAAAATATACAGTTGGGGATAATCTTGAGAAAAGAAAAAAAAAAAAAAGTACTTTGGAGCATTTTTATTTTAATAAGATAAAAGTCTTATGTTAGAAACCAGAAAATTAATCCAGTGGAAAATTCTCAGTGTTTTCCTGGCCTTATTCATAAATTAGCCACCTTTCTTTGATTCCAGTTATTTTAGCCATTTCAATACCAAACCCACAGCAGCAGACTACTAGATTTATTTCTTGGGGATTTTTTTGTGTGTGTAGAAAAATCCTTTACTTTTTCAGTTTTGTTTACACATCCACAGATATTAGAAAAAGAAGCCAAAGCTACTTTCCCTTGCCCTGACCCTGCTGGAGCTGTTGTTTGCTTACAGGGGCTGGGTCTGCCGCCAACCCGGGACACTCACCACATTATTTTTCTTGAGTTCCTTCCTGCATCACTCCTTGGAAAAGGGCTGCCATTTCTCACAGAAAAACAGGAGACAGCAAAATGGAAAGCTGAAAAAGCGAAGTGCAGTTAGTTTTAACGGATAGCGCAAAGAGTAAATGAAAATTATGATCAGCTGTGACCAGGAGAAGGACTGACACGAATTCATACTCTTCTAGCTCCCTTCCAAATGAAAAATGGGCATAAACCCCTGCGTGTGCTGACTGGCACGCATGAGGAGAGGGACTGGCTGGGTGAAAAATAGCCTGTCATTCCCACTCGTCACTTGTTGAACCATCCGAAGGCCGGGAGGGAGATTCACTGCCGCGGTGCGTCGAAACCCGTGCGACTGCTGTGCCGCTGTCCCAGCCGGGCCAAGCCCCGCGGCATCTCGGCTGTGAGCTGTCCCGAGCCTGCTGCCCGCGCACCGGCAGCGGGGAAGGCAGGAGGGGCCCGGGGAGGCCGGTGCTCCGCAGGCGGGAGCTCCCGGCAGGTGTCAGCAGAGCCCCGCGAACGCCGCGGGCTCCGAGCGGCGCGGGCCGCTCGCTCGGGCTGCCCGGCGCTCAGGGGGAACGCGGGGGCGATACCGCACTGAACCATTGCACTGGCACGAGTAATCTCAGATGTTTTCCTAGCCTACAGACGAGGTGCTAACAAGCTGTTTTTTTCTGGAGTGACCCTTGCTTCAGAGCTGGCGTATGCCCACCGTAAATGAGCACTCTAAAGTTCCCTGGTATTCTTCCTCACGGTGTGAGAAATGCTGTACAGCCTCTAAAGAGCCGTTTCCGTGTTTCCCTGTCTGCTTATTCCTAATGAAGAGCATGAATTCATAATGCGTATTGAGATAACGTTATGTTTGTAGCCTAAAGCAGGAAAAAGCAGAATGGCAAGTACTTGGCCTTTACTGATAACTTAGTTGGTTGTAAAGGGAAGGTCAAAATTCATATGCTTTACAATGAATTTCTAGCAGCTCTCTGCTGATTCCCAAACCTTATGTCACTCTACTTACACGTGATTTTTATACTTAACTTCTAAACTAAAAAATTTGTGAGATCTCAAAATCTCCCTCTGTTAACCAAGGGTGGTGATTTGATGTTTTACGGCCATTTAATCCATGGATATTAGTCCATACTTTTCAAAAGCTGTGTAAATAGTTATGTATTACCATAATTAGCACCTATTCACTTTCTATGACCTAATGAGTTCGTTTCTGGAGGCTGCACTGAAACTAAGAAATTCTTTGCTTTAAGAGATGTTTTAACATATGCCTTGATTGCACATTTGTAGATGGTTTTAGAATATTCTATTGTTTTTAACAAGGAAAGCAATAATGCTACCCTGTACATACAATCAAAACTGTTGAAACTATTTTCAGAAATTGCTTGGATGCCTGGAAAGCTGTCTTATTGAAGGGCAAAGATGATGAATAACCACTGTCCTGCATGTCTACTTTTGTGCCACAGCATTTTCCATTTGCAGATCTCAAAATGCTTTCTTTTCTGTGACTTGAGCACTTCCATGATCCGTCTCTCTCCTGGACAGTTCTGTCAGATGAGTGACTTCTTGTTAATGATAGGCAGAGCTTGTAGGAAATCCTCCTCAAGACATTCTAGAATTTAGGAAGATAAATTTATCTCCTTTGAAATGCAAGTGCATCTTACCATTGTCCTTAATGGAAAATTTCTTCTTTGAATGTATTCACATAGAATAAATTGATTTCTTTTCAGTGTTTCCTTTTCCCTAACTAGAGCAATGGGGAAGCTCTTGGGCATCACAATGGATTGTCCTTCTTTTCCTCTTGCCCAGGTATCTCCAGCCATGTGTCATGCATTGGAGTGTGGTACACAGCTGTGTGTGTCTAAGTGGGAAGTGGTTCAGAGAGCTCCTCTGGGATTACTGAAGGTGAAAACAGGGCCCTGGGGAAAATGTAGATGGGCTGCCCTTGCCCAGGTGCTCCTGCTCTCCCTGCGGGGCTTGCTTTCCATAGGGAGCATGTCAGAAGTCGCTTTGATATTGAGATTTTTGTCTTGAATTAAGGCAAAATTTGATGATAATCTTTATGTGAACAACAGGAACAGGACTACAGTGCCATCCCCCTGTCCAACTTCCATATCACATCTACTTCAGTAGCATGCTCAAGCACAATCTCATTTGCCTTTTATACGTATTTTTCAATATTTTTGCTAAAGAGATTTGCCCATCAGTATTTGAACTCAAATAGAGAGTTAGTATTTCAGCTGATCTCTATAGATTTTCTCCAAAAGACATTTTACCAGGGAAAATGGATTGAATTTAACTGAAGTGGCAGAAGATTTAGAAAAAAAAGATGTAATGAAGTCTCAGCCTTTTTTCTTTTATTTGCTAAAATCCTAATACATTGAGCATAAGTGAATGAAAGCAAGATGGATAGGAAAAGGCAATGTAATAGGGTAGAATTAGTTTCAATTTCTTTTGCAGGGTGTGTATGGGTCATTTTGACATCTTGCTGTGTACATGTAGAGGATGGAGTACTCAAATAAGCTGAGCTTTTCCTTCTTCACATTGATCCAGTCAGGTTCAACGTAACCTATCACCTGGCCAAAAGCTCATAATTAAGTGAGTCAGCTGCATAAGCATTAATCCTGCTGAACGTGCTGATCTTATGAAGTTATAAATTATTTAAGACCATTTTTTGTTTTGTCTCAGCCAGGGAAATAAGGACACCTCATCACTTCTGTGGGATCATGTGTTTCTTGGGGTTCACACAAATCAGTTTAGAAATGACAGCGTAAGGGTGAGAATGTCTTTGATGAATCAGCAGCACTACCTGTTTGTGTCCAGAGAGGAGCAACAAACACTGTTCCAAGAGCACAGAAAGAAGGGACAATCTTAGTGGTACTGTGAGGTGGGAACAACAAGGGGACAAATAAACTGCCCCCAAAACAAACCTGTCCCAGCTTGTGACCGGCTCTGGCCACATCTGTCATTTGCTGTGTCTAACCTTGGGCAGCCCTCAGGGGAAGGGTGGCCAGAACATGCAGGGACCTTTATGCCCAGGCACAGCTGGCATTGGGGTAGGCATCTGGCAGGAATAAAGGGGCTCCAGCCCGGCTGGGCTCTCCTGGCAGCTGTCTGTGGAAGAGGCTGGCTCTGAGGGCAGGCCTGCCCCAGCTGTCCTGCCCTTTGCCCTGGTGCAGTCAGCCCGAGACCTGTGCCCGTTGTGTTTCCAGAGCTACGCGCATCCCGTCCTGGGGACAGCCTGTGAGCTGAGGGTCTGGAAAGCCGTGGGGAGTCAGCACTTCGTCTAAGCGTAAAAGATCTGATAACTGACTTTTAAAGGGCTTCCCGGTGCCGCTCTCCAAAGAATCAAATAATGCCTGATGATACGTCAGTCTTCACAGGGCTTTGAGGTAGATAACCATACTGCTCAGAGACAGGCTGTTCTGATTACTTCTGTAGGGAATAATATACATTTGAGCTACCTTCCGTCAAGAAGTTTCAGTGGAGAACTGCGCGGATGATTGACAAACTTGTGCCAGTGGAAATTTATAAGGCCTTGCCAGGTATTCTGTACAGGACAATGGCATTATACAGTCTTGTGGCTGCATGTGGTGCCTGTTAAAAATGAAACCTATTCAATTAAAATGATATTAAATTGTATTCTCAGGTAAATGCTTGTCCTGAGCAGAATTGCAGCTAGGGGTCTCTGTGTACTTGTAGGAGGCAGCAGAATGCCAGGCAAAAAGTGCCTCAGAACTTGTTTGTCACTCTCAAAAGTTTGTCTTACAGTGTACTGGAAGGATTTTCTAATTCCAGGTGGGTAAAATACAGACTTTCTGTGGCACAGACACTTAGACTCACTCTTGCTAACACCATTCCTTTTTGTGGCATTGTGTTCTGCATCTGGCAGCACATTGATGATTGTTGCAGACACATCTTTCTTTGGCTTCTCTGGGATTTAAGGTGCTCCCTCATGGGTTACCTGGCTTTGCCTGAGAGTGTTTTGCCAGAAAGAGTAATTTAATGTGAGACAAAGAGCTTGTGTCTAGCACTCTCTTAGTGGTGTAAGCTCTGCCTTTCTAAAGCAGGTCTTCATATCCTTTCCTCTGCGTGACCTTGCAGGCATGACAATGTCCAGAGGTAGTGACACTTCTCAGAAAAAGAAATCATCTTGAGGAAAAAGCTTCCGCTGACCAGAAGTGCAGTATTACTGATTTGGTCTCTTTTTAGCAATGATACACAGCATAAAAAAATGGGATACACTTGTGTAGGGTGAGGAGTCCAGCACTGAAACCATTTGCATGGATCTATGGCACAGCCAGGAACAGGATCTCAGTTTCCTAATCTGGAGGTCAGTGGGGGTTTGGATGCAGTCTCTCCTGCTAGTGTCTGTTCCATGGTAACATCTGTGTTTTTTAGAATAAAATTAAAATGAGTTGTTAAAAAGTGCCTGCAGTAGAGAATGTGATAAGTACCCACAAGTGAACAGAGAAGCCATGTAAATCTCCTGGATTGGTTTAGTCCCCAGTGGCTGAGATTTTTTACATCAAAGAAATGGAAAAGAATACATAAGTAGGAAGATGAGAGCGCCCCAAATGTAGCTGCACCAGGTTTGTCATTTTGCAGGGAACAGACTCACAATGGAGGAAAGAGGTTTCTACCTTCATTCTTGCTGTATTTTTGGACTTGAAGATTGTTATTCTCTATTTGAAGAGTTTACTTTATAGATTCACGATGAGCTGCAGGTGGCTTGTGGAATCAGGGTGACAACGTATCATTCATTATGACACCTTTTGCTGACTGAGAATGTCTTTTAAAAATGAATTGGTTGATTAATGCGCATTTTTTATGAATATTATTAATTCTCAGCCTACTTTGTACATGGAACTGACCTGGAAGAAACTTGCTCAAAATAGCATCAAAAATTCCCAAGTAGCATAAAGTGAAGTAGCAGCCATCTCTCTACTGTGTGCAGTCAGTCAAAGGAACAATAAAACTTAGCAGAACTGGGAACTTCCAGTTCCAAAACTAACAGCAGAGATTTTTGAACAAAGTATGTGAGGAATAAATGGTCTATGTGTAATGTATGCCCTAGCTCATAATAACAGTAAAAATTATCCTTTTACTGATATGGAATGCATATGAGAAAGTGCTGAAAGGGTAAGAGGGGACCAGCCCATCACAACAGGCCATCTTGCAAAGTGCTTGTATTTCCCTTTTTTCAGAAGTCCATGGGAGTTGAAGGCATGCTGCACTTAGCACATCTAATCTAATCTAATCCATTTTTAATGTGACTTTCACTTTGGGGCATCATGCTGTATATGAAAACCTGATCCAGCAATGTGAAGCAGTGCTAATGTTTCTAGATGCAGTGGGGTCAGAAAGTACAAAGTCTTTGAGCACGCACCTCCTTTACTCTGTTGACAGCTACTGAAGTTAGCTAGATAGGCAAAGTGGTTTCACAATTTTTGGTATGTTAACACTGTTTGAAATTCCCATTTCCAGTTTGCATCAGCAGGGTAGAAAGCAGACTTGAACCTTTTCACACTGGCATCAAAAATACTTTTGTTCTTGACTTTTCTGAGGACATTTTGAGCCTTGTCTCTGATTTTTCTAAAAGAGGAAATTAAGGGACATATATTTATAGGGGGAGATTGTGGTTGTACAGTTGGACCTCTTTGCTCACACATCAAAGTACATTTACAGATTATGGAACTGTATTTTTTCCATAGTCAAAGTTAGTTTCCATGAGTTAAACCCCTCTGCACAGTTGGGATATGTCATATAAAACTATTCTGGATGTCCTCAGTCATTTCCTCCTGTGCAGGCAGGGCACAGAGAAGTGAGAATAATATATGCTGCCAAAGGGGAACTTGCCACTGTGATCCAGTCCTGCTGCTGACCAGTTAAGAGATGCAAAGGTTGCACATATATGGAGTCAAATGCTAAAGATCTGAATCTCTTTAGTGCCTAGCTGACATGGCTTTGTCCTGTGGAGTTCCCTATCCAAACACAGTTTGCTGTTCCAGTTCACTGCTTTGTAATGCTTAAAAAAACCTGAAAATATTATAGATATTTATGGAAGATTAGATATTAGATAATTATGGAAGGTCTCATCCTTACTTGATTGTTCATAACTCTCTGGGTTAGCTGCATCTTCCAGCCTTCTTTATTTGTTATAAAAATATTTGGGCTTAACCTGTATCAACTACAGCAATTGTGATCATTCCTTGATTTGCTAGCTGGTTCCATAGAAACAAAAAGGGCTCATTTTCCTTTTCCACATCAAAGCACACTAAGCTTCTTGTCTGTGCCTCATCAAAGGAATGATTTCAACACATGTATTTCTCAGAAGATGACAGGAGAAACTAGGAAACAAAATTGAAATGAAACATTAATTTAAAAGAACACAAGCATCCTAATTGGAGCTTTACTTTAACAGATATCCTCATGTCTGAAAAATGATGGTTGGGAGCATAATCAGGTTTTTGGCAGGCACCATCTCTGAATTGTCCATAATAACTCCTAAATCCTTTTGCTGCGATTTTAAAATGAATTTTGAAGCCATCATCTGTGTGGGTAATCTAAAGGACCACATCTTGATCCTTTGCTCAAGAAAGATGTATTCATTAAAACTGCTAAAACAACAGAGAACAGAAGGCGTGTCAAGGTCACTGTGATATTCTTATTCTGAAATTACTGCTGTAGTCTGTACAGCATAAATCACATCTGTGACAGCCAAGTTCCTCTGATTCAGATAATGTTACACGAGGGATGGAGTGGAATAGGGTATCACTGCTTCTGTGTGAACCCAAATACAGTGGGTCTCCAAACCATGATCAGCTCATGCAGTTAGAAAACCACTGCGAAAGTGAACATCCCAAATTCTTATCACTAAGGATCACACTGGGTATAAAGACTGTTCCTTGGGGCTGGGAAGTAGGGCCTGGCACAGTGCAGTCAGCAAAAAAAAGCTGCCTCTGTGTCCTTTATAAAGTGAATAATTGTCTCATTAATATTAACAAAAATACCCAGCCTCATTTGCAGGGTTAAATTCAATCAGGTATTGTGAACGATTGAATATATTGCAGCTTACATGTGCAAATACATCCAGTACTAATTCTTTCAGAATACTCCAGTGATGGATTTTTGAGCGTTTATAAGCAAGAGATTAGAAAAGCCACACGTCAAGAGTGAAAGGAAGACAGTCACCCAAACACAGCCTCTGAGATGGAGGAGCATTTATTAATAAAAAGAGACATCCATACAGTGCTGACTGCTAGCAAGTGATGCACACCCATGGAGTGGGTGTGAATTTCCCATGGAATTTGATTAAGTTCCATTTAATCCTGTTTATTATTTAATTAAAAGGCAGAGTAAGTGAGAGACCTGCATCTCCTATGTTGGAGCCCTTCATTTTTTTAGTGTTCAGCTTTGTGTCAGGCAGTATGAGATGGAAAGCAGCTGCCGAGGCAGTGTTCCTGGGTTTCAGGACACAGTGACAGCACTTGTGTTCATTGAAAGGATGTATATTATTGCATCTTGTTCCTTCATGTCTAATGCTCAGGAGAAGAAAATAAAGAAGGCAGGCAAAGGACTTTTCGATAAGATGAACACACAGTGTAATCAGAATGTTTTTTTTACTGCTGCTTTCAGAAGTCTCTTGTCTCACTTTGGTTTTCTACCCTTGGGCTTTGACTTGGTCCAGATTTGCTGCCAGCTCTAGATCTGAAACAATGACTGCAGCAAGGCCCGAAAGAAGCTTGAAATGACAAAACAATTAGGTAAAGAAAGCAAACAGGTTATCTAGATTCTACAAGAGAAACAGAGGAACTTGACCTGGGCCTCTGAAGATAGACAATAGGTGATGGATGGCTTGTGGGATGACAGCAATGGTTTACAGAGCAAGTAAGTTAGGATGATAATTCTGAGACTTGATCTGCTTCCTTGTGAAACTCTGTGTTTCCTTAAGAAAAGTGCTGTAAAATATCTGTGTTCTTGCTCAGGCTTCTGATTAATTTCAAGATCTACTGTTTCATAGGAAGTGGTTCAGGAATCTTCCTACAAACTTGCTACTACTGCTGCAAGTACTTTAGCAAGGCTTTGCATTTGTTTTTCAAGTGTTTGAGTTTAGAAAGTTAACA
>WAAG01029246.1:4735-22191 GCA_013390105.1 Tichodroma muraria
CAGGGACCTTATTTTCCTCTCATCCTGATGAGATTTGTGCCAGATGCTGTGTTTCATAGAGTAAACACCCAGGCATGTCTTCTAACTTCATAATTATGTGCATATATTCTCCACATAATAAAACTAGAATAAAATCACTATTCACTCACAAGTAGTAAATCAAGCAAATGGTGAATTAAGTTTGTTTGATGAATGTTGCTCTTTATAAAATTAAGCTGTTTACAATGCGTGGTTCATCTTCCTTTACATGTTTAATGATTTTATTGCTTAGTATTTGTTCTATTATTCCATTATTGTTCTATTATTGTGCAAGGAAGAAAGAAGTTATGTTTCTGTGCTGTGGCTGTTAAAATAATTCTTCTTTCTCTTTCTTTTAACCACAGGCATTTGCTGTTTTCCCCTCAACTACAAGTGCAAAATTCATGAAATATCACTCTTATATGTCCATCGTACTTTTTTCCTCTAAAGCAGATGTAAATGGATGAGTTCTGATACACTGGTTTTTTTTCTCTCCAAAGAAAACTGTGTTATGGAAAATGTGATGTTTCACACAAACCAGGAAAGTTTGCTTTGTTTTCCATTTTACTTTTTGTTTTCAATAACAACTGGCCAAAGTATTTGCAGACAAGTACTTTGGTATTTTTCCATTTCAAATTTTTTTTTCTTTGAAACACCTGAATGACACCTTCGGCTTCAGGAACAGCTGAGAAATATTGCCTCAAATTTGAAACAGACAATTTCAGTTATACTTTTTCCACTTCTCTTTGGCTCAGAGCCTTTCCCAGTCAGTGGACGATGCAGAGTGGAGCCTGCATGAAGCACCCTGGACTTACTAGGAGCATCTTGGAAACCAGCAGAGTGAAAAGAGAGGTTTCTACCTTGTGGGTTGAGCAAAATTTCAGCTGGACAAGGAATTGGCACTCATAAATCAGAAAAGGAAAGCAATCAATGGAGGCTAACAAAATATGTGGTGACTTTTGCTTGCGGAAGGAGGAGAGGAAGTCTCTTGTGAGAGCTGGGATGAACAACCTGGTGTCTCTGAAAATCCCACGTGGAAAAGTGAAGACACAGTTGGACATTTAATGAAGAGTGAGGTGGTCTGAGCTTGGGAGAAAACAGTAGTCCAGGCAACACAGAGACTCCAGGATTGCTAGGAGGTGAACCCCATCACCCAAAAGGTGCTGCCACTTAGATGAACAAGAGGACCTGTGGGATGAGAGTATGACAGAAGAGCAGTTGACACATCTTCCTTTGGGATCTCCTCTTGGAGCTGTATGGGCAGCCCATCCCTACCACTCGTTTTTTTCTGGCTACAGTCTGGCTATAGCAGGCTGATGATGGCTTTCAGATAAATGAAAGCAAGGTGGCAATTTTTGCAAATTTCAGTTTGTGATGTTTGTGAGTAACTCACCCTGAGGCCTCTTTTTTTTTTTTTTTTTTCACTGCACCCAGTGGAATTACACACACAGCATCAAATGAAGCCCTGTACAAAAGACAGAGTAGAACACAAGTTTCTAATCTTTTGAAGCTGTACATGTGCCATCCATATATTGCTGCATTTCAGCCCATCAGAAAGGAGAGACTTTAAAAGTTGAAGAGAATCAGAGTTGAAATCTATTGCAGAAGTTCCTAAGTTTCTTCTGTGACCAAAACCTATTATACTTCCTACAAAAGCACTGTGTTTATATATTAGCAAGCAATTATGTTGCTTTTAAAAATGCCTGGAAAGGCTTTTAGAAACAGAAAATATGCAAGTTATGGTAGCCTACGGCTGGCATTAACTTGCACAATGATAATTTATATTTTATGTGTGTTTTATTCTTATACACCTGCTTTTCTTTGCAATTCATAAAGAAACCATATTGATATCAAAGGAAAGGGTCTGTCACAGAATTTGTAATGCTAACTGAGAGGTTCACATCAGTGTCTTCTAATCTTTTAATCTTTTGTGATGTCAAAGTTAATTTCAAAGGGGAGGGAAATGCAAAAATTAAAGTTTTATGATGGGACAGCAGCAGGCTGGCAAACCTGAATAACAGACAAGTAACAGCCAAGAAATGTCAGTGCTTGGGGTTTTCTTTGCTTTGGTTCTTTGCTTGTGCTGTCTGAGGTTTGAGAAGTCCATAAGCGGCTCTCAATCCGGTGAAATCACTGTTTCTCTCAGTGTTCTTGCTGGAGGCTGGTTCTTGCTGTGGTTCCTCTGTCCCTCTGGGTATGTTTGATTTTTCTCTGGTGTAATCCCCCATGCAACTTGGAGGAGCCCTTTGGGGAAGCCCTTTGCAGCTCTCCTCACAACCCTAAAGACAGCTGATGGTGCGTGCCATTGGGATGAAGGGAGAGGGGAATCAAGAGTCAATCATCAAACAGTCCCAGATGCAGCTGGGGAACCCCTGGGTTGCTTCATTTCCATAAGGCAGCAGCGCCTGTTGCCTGTTTACACAGAGGGTTTGCATAGTGCCTGAGCTCTGGTTTCACACACCCTTTGGCCGACCTGTGGGGCCCTGACCTGTTGGGGTCTGTACAGCAGGGCAGGGTTGGGGACACAAGTGAGCTCCCAGCCACTGCTCCAGGGTTATCTGGCAGGGCAGGTGCCAGCAGATGTTAATTGTCAGATGCCCTGGCATGGCTGTGCTGCCTCCGAGGCCCCGCTCCCCAAGGCAGCAGCTCTCAGTTCCCTCGTGTGTGACCCAGCAGCCTGTATCATCTTACAGGGAGTGAATAGGAGACTGAAGGGCAGGCTGTGTGGTCACTGTTTTCAATATCCCTCCTGCTAGCCATTACATCATCCAGCTACTCTCTAAGAGGATTTTCAGCAGGCTTGGCTTCGTTATTAAAATAGTAATTAATTTTTTCCTCTTCACAAAACCCGAGGACCTTCAAATGGAGGCCTCAGGAGCGAGGGCAGCTTCCTTTTGAAAGTGGCCTTTCTGGAAGCCATAATCGGCTCTCCAACTTTACAGTACACATGTTCCCCAGTAAATGTGATTAAAGAGCCACACAAAAAACCCCTTGCAGAAAATTAATTCAGTTTCCAGAATAAAAAGTTTGATAAAGTTGTGCAATGCTCCAATGACAACACATAATAGAAGTGCAGAGTTTTATCCTCTTGAAGGATAAATGAGCGGCCAGAAAGGTCTGGTAGTTCCCAGAGTAAAAACATCTGCTACAGCTAATTCACTTTAGCTTTTGATTGTAAAATTCATTAGCCATATCAGGCAGCTGTAGTTTCAAACATGTTGCTAGGAAGTACAGTTTTATAGGCTGGGATGCCGTTTGTTCTCCCCAGCAGTGGCGAGGTAGCCTGAGTGCCCGGTGAAACGCAACCTCCTGCCACCCAAAAATAAGGGCTTGAGTGGTGGGGGAGAGGGGAGGGAGGCTGGGAGGAAGTGCAGGGCTGAATGCGAAGAGGTGCCAAGGGCTGTCAGGGCCATGGTGGCTGCTCCTCCACGGCACCAGAGCAGCAGCAGCTGAAGGCTCCAGCCTTCCTGCAGCACTGGGAAGGAGACGGTTTTGTGAATTAGGAAGTGAACATGCATTTCACTGCTGTCCTTGGTGGCACTTTTTAGCAGGCCTTATTAAACACATTTTGAGGGGCAGGTTATGGAAAAGCGTTTCAACATGCTCAGATGAAGAGATAAATCCCAAAGGGATTTAAAATTACACACAGACACACGCATATATGCATGTGAGTATATCTGTGTTTTTCTGAATTTTAAAGTACATATTTATTCCTATTCCTCTAATGATTAATTTATATTATTTATACTTCTATTGCTTTTATTTATTTAGAGTAAGCAGGGAAAAAACAAGATAAAACTAAAATTTTCTAGGTATTTTACTCTACCAAGTAAATCCTAGTAGAAGATTATTTTAGACTGCTGTCTAAATCTGAAAATGAAGTTGTAACATTAAGTATGTCACTCTAGGCTTCTGACCAGCATCCTGCAAGGTTTTTTGGTGCACTCTGATCACAGTTGTTGTAACTCATGTGGAATATCCCCAGTTACTTGGGTTCAGTTTAAGAAAGCAGCTAAAGTGAAGTGGGATTCAGGGACAGAGAAATTTTGCTTCTATGTCCATCAAGAAAAAATATTCTAAACTGATGAACTTTGCAATTCCTTGAGGGATGGAAAAAGAAATCTGAGATGACTATGCCTCACAAGTGATGGCCAACAAGTGTTGGTTTTCGATGGGCAGAAAGATTTCCCAAACACCTGTGAAACCATGCCTGATGTTATTTCTGCAAAAATATTGTCCCTCAAGTAATAGATGTCACAGACATAGATGGACACCTATGTACTCACTGCTCCATTTTCACAGGTCACGATGAATTATACAGGCCTGTCACCTTAGACACATAAGGGTGCAGACACAGTCAGCTTGGTGATGATAAATTCACTTTGATTAAAGCTGATTCCAGCACAACAATTTTTCTTAACTGAGAATGATAGACGTTGATACTTTTCTCCATTCTAATATGAATATAGGGGAACTGTTCTAAATAATCTTTCTCTAAGCTTTCCTTCTCATGAAGTCATGATATTTTCTCATTATTGGAAACGTTCAAAGCTTCACTTATAAACAAAGGTCCAACAAGGACCAATATTTTCTATGGGAAGAGGCTGATACTGGTGTCAATACACCATCCAGATGCACAACTTATAGTGGACAAGCCTAAAACTTTAATGCTGCCTCTTTCTTCTCATCACATTGTACTAACCTTTGATTTCTAGAACATCACAGAAAAGTTTCAAAGATGTCTAGATGACAGATAGCTGCTCCCTCTAAATTAGTTTTATTCATGTGGTTGGCAATGTGTGCTCAAATGAACTGATAACTTCATCATCTCTCTCAAAAACTGTAGGATGAATTAAAACTGAGCGAGAGAGGCACATTTATTGCTGATCTACATTGACAATTCTTCACTGATATCAGTGAAGCCATAGCAATTAATACCTTCTGAGTGTGTGCCCTAAGGTTTACAAAGCGTCTCTATTTTAGTTAATTTTGAAGGAAATTAAGAATTATTTTACTTGCAGTCTTCTACTGAAATGTTAGTTCTAAACAAGGACATTGGTGGTTTTCACATAAATATAGGTTTCTTTCTTTTCCCACTCCATCTGTCCAACCACACCTCGTCCTCCAAGACAAAGAAAGCAGAGTGATGCATATATTTGGAAAGGTTGGTGTGACACAATTTCATTGCAGTCTGCGTTCTCAGATCTGTCCTGTGTACCAGTCAAGCCACTCTTGGTGACTCTACAAGATCATGAAGCACTGTCTGAGAAGATTTGTTATGGTACATAAAAGCCAAGTGGCTGATGCCAGCACTACATTACTGAGGGCAAATTGTTCCTGATCAGTCCAGAAAGCAACGGTCCCAGACATGAGCAGAAACTGGGAGAAGTGTTTCAGAGCAGCCCTGTAGACAAAGACCTGAGGATTCTTGTGGATGAAAAGCCTTGAGCCACCAGTGTGCACTTACAGCCCAGAAATCCAGCTGCACCCTGGGTTGCATCCAAAGCCATGTGTTGTCAGCAGAGCGAGGGAGGGGATTCTGTCCCTTGGCTCCTCTCTGGTGAAACCCCACCTGGAGTACTGCATTCAGGGACTTTATGCACAAGTGGCACAGGATAAGGGGCAGCAATGGTTTGAACCGAAGGAAGGCAGGCTTAGATTTGATGTTAGGAAGAAGTGCTTTACTGTGAGGGTGGCGAGACACTGGAGCAGGTTCCCCAGAGAGGTAGTGACTACCCCATCCCTGGAAATGTTCAAGGCCAGGTTGGATGGGGCCCTGAGCAACCTGATCTGGTGAGTGACATCCCTGTCCATGGCACGGGGGCTGGATGATGTAGATGATCTTTAAATTCCCTTCAAACCCAAACCATTCTGTGGTTCTATGATTCTGCAATCAGGTGGCATGGGCATCCACAAAAGTTTTGTAGTCGCATGGGAATCACAGCATGAAAATGAACAGATGTTGTGAGGCACTTCTTATGACTTATTATTCATATTGCAGCAATTCCAAGAGACCATATTCCAATGGGGCTGGATGGAGTACATCCAGTCACTAAATACTTCCCTAGAGTGCAATGGAAGAGCAGTAAGTATCTACGTAAAATGAAGTCTGCTGCATTCAGCACACCTTGAGAGTGTTTATGTATTCTGAAGCACATCTCTGCCTTTGGAAGTATCAGGAAGAGAGACACTAACTCTAGTCCTATTTTCTGTGAACCGTTCTTTTAAAAAGCTACATTGGAAAGTGCTCTTGTGATGAGCCTACCAAATCTGATTTTTTTTTTCCAGGCAAGTGGCAACCTCTTCTCACATGCTGCTGAAGTTTTCCAGGGTAGAAGGCTGCGCTTCGCTTATTCCTGCAGAATTATATCGACTTTGACTCCTGATCCTATGGCTCTGAAAATCCACTGAATGTTCAAGTAAGAAGAGGTTTTTTTAGGAATAGCACCAGAAGAAAAGCAAATAAATTAACTTCATCCTTTCACAAGCTTGTGAGTTTAAAGAAAGACCAACAGAAACACTAATTTTTATTTTACCAGCTGAGCAAGTTTGGAAGAAGTTTTTTTGGACACTAAGTGTATTCATTTTAGAGAAAAAAGTAATAATGAAATTGCTTTAAATAAGGTTCAGAGTGTTGACTGGAATTCCTTTATTTTATTCCTGTTCTCCTTTTACAGCGAAGAAATATTTTGAATGGGACCAGGTTGTGGTCTCAAAACTGGGGGTCAGCATAATATAAGTGAACAGTGCTATTGTGCTGATGACAGAAAGAATTTGTTGCTGAATTTATTTCATCAGCTAGGTCCCTTAAAATAATGCATATACCTGCTCCCTGCAACTAATTGCATGCTATTATTGAAGATTCTTCTTTTTCCCCTGACAATTTGAGAAAATATACATGATGATGAGTATCAGAAAAATGTCAGAGCAATAACCTGCACAGAACAAAACCAGACTTTCAGACCAAGTGGATTTCAAAATGAATAACCCATATAATTCTTATGATACTTTTGTCTAAAAATACTCAAGTCATTGAAATGAAAAACAAAATAAGTTTGTGATATTCATAACTGAAAAGCTGTGGAAACTGTAATTTATAACATAAATCTGCATTCATTTTTGTTATCTACTTGAAATTAGGAACCCAAATTTGAATGATTTATCACTATACAAATCAAATTTTCAATTTCAGATTTATGTAGGTTTACCAGTAAGAAGCTTCAAAGATTTTACAACTAAATTGCAAAAAANCAACAAGAACTATCTATATCTTTAATAATAAATATCAATATTTGGGCTCTGAAGAGGGCTGAGTAAGGGGTGATAAGATCAATGACACACTACACATTTCTCTGTACCATAAATGCTTATACGCTCTTGCAATTTCTTTGAAAAGCATATTGCATCATGCCTATGACAAAACATCTCTTGCTAAGCAGAAACAAGCTCATCTCTGCAAATAAATGCATGTGTGAAAATAACATTACACTTGAGTATAATAATTAAAAGAATAACACAATTTTTTTTCCCCTACAGTATCTAACTGAAAATATCAATTTTCTTTTTTTAAAGCTTTTTCCACAGGGTACCACAGCATTATGGCCCAAACCCCTTAGCTTAATTTTACTTGCTGAGAGTAAACAGAAAATCTTCCCCAGCCTGGCTATTTTTTGTCCCTGGTGATTTTAAAGAGTGCACTTTTTCTTCTTAAATACGATATAAAGTCTGTATTATTTACTGTGGAAGTTCCCACTATTGAAATAATGATTGCTAATATAATTGAGTGAGAACATTCTGTTTCCTAGTAGACAGAGGTCCTGTGCAACCTTGCACATTTAAACAAAATGATTACCAGCAATCACCTACTTGAAATTCCTCCAAGGGTTTTTTGTGTAGAGTGTATGAATACATGGGAACAAAGACAAAATACACATTTTGTTCTATTTTAGTAGCTCTACTTAGGTTTGAACTGGGAAGCTGCAGAACTGGGAACGATCATTTTGTTCCATTTTTCTGAGTTTGACTTAATAAGTTAATTGCCCTAAGATGGAGATCTTGGGACTTACTTGCATGAACTGTGGCAACACAGTACGTGAGTTGCACACAGAAGTAACTACAGAATCTGTTGTGAGACACACAGACAAAATGAAACAACAGTTGGGAATAATTATGCAGGAATATCTAAGCATTTTAAAAGTCTCTTTTTATCTGGGAGACTAATGCATGCCCAGGTGGCTAGAATGGGGCCCATCCAAATACTCTAGGACTTCAAAATTGTTGCCTGGGCAGGGACTGCAGAGCTTGCTATGGTGCATTTGGGTGACCAGAAATTAAATCAGGAATTATGGTACTGGGAGAGTGTGCTGAAAACGGGATGCAATCCTTTGAGAAGACCCGTCAAATTACAAGGGGTTAGGGCAGTTTAGGAATGCTTTCAGAAGCACATGTGCCAGCTGGAAGTCAAATTTTGAGGAATAATAGCAGTGTCTTTAGTTAATACTATTGTACCATTCCTTTGCTTCCACCATGTATTTTCAACAGCAACACATTTAATCAAAGGTTTAACTTTGATTGATGTTGCTGGAATCTGAGCATATGCTTAAGCCATAAACTCATGTTAAATTAAGGTAAATTTTCCCTTTTCTACAAGGCTGCCTAATCCTGTTCTTTCTTCATACCCTCTCCCAACAGCTGATAGCATCCCTGTTCCCTGCAATTTAGCCTAAGAGAGATAATTGTGCTCCTGAAAGTTGTACCTACATCAAATATTTTGAAGCATTCAGTTTTTGCATTTAGTTTTTTGTTTGTTGTTGGTTTGTTTTTGTTTTGCTTTTTTATTTATTGGCAATGCATTCTATTTTCCACATCTGGGAAAAGTACCCCTAGTTGCGTTGTATCCTTCATCCCTGCATGGGCTTATCCCTTTGCTTCTCCCACAAGTAGCTAGTATTCAGTCTGTCACAGGTACACGAGGCTAATAGCTCAGTCACTGGGGAGAAGGGGGGGAGGAAGATGAAAGGGCAGGAAATGGCTGTCATGGCCCCAAAGGAAATATTTGTAGGAAAAGGAGCACAACAGCAAATAAAGTGCTAATTAATGTCCAATTCCAGCACTGATATACAGACCACAGCAGTAGGCAAAACCCAGCCTTCTGTTCCACTGCCTGCTGAAGAGCTTTTGTATTGTATCTCTATGCAAGCATGCATCTGCAAGTTTTGATTTTATAAATTTTTACAATCCCCTCCTCTCTATATGTTTTGTGTTTAACTGAGTTTTCATTTTCACTTTTTTTAATGAATTTTTTTAAAAGATCTAGTTTGTCTGTGCTGGTGCTGACTTGTTCTGTACATCCTGAATTTATAGTAGCAAACACTCTGACTGGAAACATTCCGGTAGGTGGAACAAGGGCTTATCTGACAAGCTGAATAACAGGAAAAAAAAGAAAGGATATGAGAAGATTACACTCTTCCAGGCTTCATGAGGCTTTCATGGGAAAAACTGGACCTCATTCTCGAATTTGGGGATCTGAAAAATATAGCGGCACTTACAGCACTAATTTACTGGCTTTGTCCAGCAGAAGGCATTGAGAGTGAACCTTCTGCTGGGGAACATAATAGCAAAAGCAGCACTGTTTTAATGAAACACAGCAACTGGTCCTTGGAACCAGCTAAAACTGTTGTTAAAAAAAAAAAACGTGAAAGATGAAATTCACAAAGGAATGTCATGATGTTCAATTATTTCTGGTGTTTAGTACCTGAGAATCACATTTTAAGGTAAAATGTTACTTGCTGATGACTGAATGCCAGAAATAATAATCTGACATTAAGCTTTTGTGAGTCTGACCAAATGAAAGCCTAAAAAAGGAAATTTATAGAGCAGAATACATTTGTTTCAATGATGCACAGCTTTTAGAATATAAATGACTGAAATATTATTCGTTATGCCATAATCACAAAAAAATAATACAATAGTTATTAAAAGAAAAAAAAATAAAGAAAAAAGCCCTAAAACAACTCCACAGTGAAATACAGTTAAAGATATTTCATCAACAGAGAGAAAACAAGAAACTTCAGAACCAGAATAGAAAGACGTGCTTTGCTTTCCAATGTTTCCCATGGCAGGTTTACACAGACACAGAGTGGGACACAACATACATCACAGCACATATTGTAACTCCTAGGTCCAAGGCAATTGGAATATCAGCTGACCCCATTGGCTCATGACAGGGAGACAAGGGAGAGGCTCTCAATGAGAGATGCTCTCTGTGGAGGAGTCATTTTGCAGTTATAAATCTCAGCAACAGTCAAAAGACAGCTATGGAAATAATTTTCATTCCACAAGTCTTTTGGAGGCTTTATGTGTCCCTGATCCACACTATCAGACTGGGCTGAGATCAAATTGTTCGATGTGAGCCAAAACCTGTGCATTGTTCTGGCATGCCATGCCAGCGTCTGACAGGCAGCGACCGTGTCTCTCCCTTTGACTGCTGGCCTTGCCAAGCGCAGTGTTGGCATAGTTGGAGGTCCCTGCTCGCACTGGGACAATCCGTCTGTTCCCACCCCTGCACTTCTCCTGCTGGAAAGTGCCTGCCTGGGAGCCAGCTATGATCCGTCGCTCTTGCCTGTGCTATATTGGCAGAAAATGAAGCCACTGCAGGATGCAACTGCTGGAGTCCTAATGTGGTTCTGTGATAAGGCTTTGCTAAGCTAAGTTTCTGTCTCAAGAAAGTGTTACAGCAGAATGGTAACAATAACCTTTTTTCCCAGTTTTTGCTGTGCATGATGAAGATGGAAAGTTTTAAATCTAGATCTTCTGTAGTTGCATAGCTATAAAGGTATTTTCTTCATGCAGCACAATATGTTCATAATCCTGCTCTCAGCCGATAGTTGAAACCATTCTTGCAGATCTGATTTTTCCTAGTCTTACAGATTAAGTCACCATTCATTCCTGTGTGTGTATGATGTAGTTATTTTTAACCTTTTTTTTTTTCAGATGTGAAGGACTGCACAACTTCAAATCCTTTGGGACCAATTATGTTACATGCTGTAAACGTTACCTATCCAAAATCATACTATCAGATTCTGGCCTTTGACTAATGTTTATCAGATTGCTTTGTATAAACACCTTCCAAGTTCCCACAGCTCTGGAAAATTAAAATTTTTATTTATTCTCTTACTATTTCCTGAAGTCAATATTCGGTTCCTTCAGGTAAGTGACAGTTATATAGATGCAGCCAATGGCAGAAATTGGACCTCTGTAGTTGTATCCACTTAAAAAGATGCAAAATTTAATGCATAGCCTTCTACATCTCCCCCCATCTCCAAAGAAAAGGGTACTATCTTTAAGGTCAGGAGTATAATTAAGAACATTTGATCTTTTCCCTCCTTTGAAGAGATGAGCTACTTTCTTTTCTTTCTATTGTTTTAATCTTGCAGGTTAAAAAAAACAAAAAAAAGATCTGCATAACACTCCGGTAAAGTAGATAAAGATATCCACCTTTGAAGAACAACTGCAATTCTAGTGAGGGACCTTTTGAAACTGTCTCCATTTGAGTTATTGCTTTGACACTGGGACAGGCTTTTCAAAGGATAGATACGGAGGTTCAATAAACTTCATTTCCCAACGTCAAATGTATTGATGAAATTGAATTGAAAGGCATGGGAGATATGAAATTGCTTTCCCAGACTATGGACATGCCCCTGAATGTTATGATGGTTCCTCCTCAGACAAGAATTCCCACAAGCTGGATAAACACACATATGTTCGGCTTCGCTGGGCTGATAAAAACACTGCTCATGTGAAGACTCCCATATTGCATTAGGCATTGGCAAGGTATTTGGACAAACACATCGCTAGACAAGATAGCTGTGATGGAGAAGAGCACATTTTTTTAGAGCAGCAAGCAAAGTTTACTGGCTTCAAAGGATTTAGACCAATTATGAAACAAAGATTGTTTGTTTCAGCAAGTGGAATTTGCTCAATTGTGCCTTAAATGTTTGTTACTTGAACAGACTCAAAAAAATAGGACAATAGATGTATATTTGATGTAACATATCACTGAAGCTGGTCTCTTTCCAGTGCCTGACTGAACCTTGTCAAGCCACATTTCTTCAGTGACTTACAGTGCTCAGGACAGGCATAAGAAACAAGAGATTTCCTGTTCCCAATGAGCTTTAATCGTTACTTTGCTTGTGCCGAATTCACTTTTCCTTTGGAAATTTTTACACAACAGCTAAAATTTGTCTATTTTCACAAGAATTTTGACAAGGCTGAGGTTGATTTGTCCACACTTTAAACACTGAAGATTTGGCAGAGAAAGATGGTAATGTGATAGTTTAGAATAATTCAGCCAGATAATTTTTTCACACACAGTTTTTCTCCAATTAAAAATGCAAAAGCAAAGTAGAAAATGTCTTAATATGTAAGGATTTTTTAAAAAATTATGATTGGTTTATTATTATTATTATTATTATTATTATTATTATTATTATTATTATTATTATTGTCCCAAGCACAGATACAGGGTGATCAGCCATTGTTAATCTGATGCAATGCCAGGCATAATTATGGGCCCACTCAAAGCTTCCTACAGCNGCATTATTCTAGCATTTGAAAACACCAAAAACCCCAGAAAGTGACAGTAACTCATCCCCAAAGAGTTGTGGAGACAAGACTGAATAGCAGATACAAAGCAGAATTAGGGCAGATTCCAAATCCTTTAGTCCCAGGCTGTGCCCATTTTGCCCCTCTCCTCATTGTATGTAGAGAGAACATGGCAGGAGCGGTCATTAGCGTGAGATTTAATCAAACAAATCATTGCAGGAGAGTGAAATTATGCTACTTTTTGTATGGAAGTACCATGTAAATGAATATGTCTTATGTGGCAAAAGAGGGATCTTGTCATACAGTAGAATATTGCTGATGCCTTAAACAAACAAAATCTTTTACATCTACATTTTTCTCTTTTATCACCATTATAAAGGTGTGAATTACCCATTGATATTCATGCTATTGTCAGAATATAAATTCACCATGGAAAAGGATGTTTTTACATAGCTTTACTTCTCTGAGATGTGGCTTCATCAGCATAATTGGGTGGCATTTTTATGTGCTGTTCTGAACTGTACTGTGTAATGTAGTCTTTTGAAGAAACAGAGACTCATTTAGTCGGTGTTTTTTTTATTTCCTGAGGGTAATGTTTCTGAAATTTTATGTGAATATCAAGGCACGTGTCCTCACTGGAGGTGAAGACACAATGTGGACTTTCTATGGGATCACGCTCCATCACCTACCTACGACTTGCTCCAGCAAACTGCCTAACCCAGGGTTGGATTCCAGCAAATCAGGCCCTCTCCTTAGACCAAGTCTAACCTCCTGGCTCTCTGCAAAGTAGTGGTGTGACTCCTGCTACCTCTGGAGAAACTAGTGCACTTGATCATTTCATACGTTTCTTAGGTAGGGAAGTATAATCAATAATGTCACAGAAAGGGGAAAAAAACCCCACAGGATGCAGAATCTTAATTCCATGACAATTTAGACATTTTTAACTCTCTTAAGTCATGTCAACATTAACTAAATAACTCAGGGTTTTTTTGGTACCCTACTGTATCAGCAAATGTGTATAAACAGATGTGTGTGGACCTGTACTGCTTAGTAGTTGCTGAGCCAGCAGTTCTCAACTTACTGCCTAATCCTTCAAACTTCCTCATACATCTTTGAATACTAGTAAAGTTCCCTTCTTCCCCAAGAGATGCACCTCTTCCGTAAGACATAAAAAGTGATTTTAGATGCTATTAAAATTATTGGACAGGCTTTCTTTTTATTCTCAGGTATCATAACTGGTACAAACAGATGAAGCATCACTTGCTTTATATGTGCTAGGAAGCTGGTCCAATGCTTAAATCCATTTTTCCATTAAGTTCAACCTCCAGTTGAACCTGTTTCTTTTTCTATCAAATGCTCTATTTCAACAACTATTTGTGAAGGCAACAGTGTGGTGCAGGGTAAATAATTTAAAGAGCTAATATGAGAAGTATGTTCAATCACTTGATTCTGAGAATATGGGAGAAAACTGGGAGTTGTTCCTTCACAAATCAAAATGAGTTATGCCAAGAATTATCTACATTTAAAATTTTGCTTCTTGTGGTGGGAAAAAAATAGATTGGGAAACACTCAAATAATTTCACATTAAAAAAAGCTTTAGGATACTGCGGCATTTGTTTCACTTTTTAATTATGCAGAAAAAAATGACATTAAAAAGAAGAATTATGACAGTATTGCAAAGTCACAAGTTATAAGATAATGGCTACTATTTTGTTTTAGTTCCCTCATAGGATGTAGTTCTTTGTCACCCAAATGAACAACACACCACCAGTTCTTCAGCTCAGAGCAGTGCACAGCAGTGCACCCGAGTGAGGCAGGCTGGGTGGTGGAAGGGGTGCTAAAAACTGGACCCCCGCACCACTGATTGCAGAAGTTGGAAGGCTTGCGTGCATTACAGGGGGTAATGAAGTTTGTGAAGTGGCTCTCTTTGGGTGCCGCTAAGGTAAGAAATTCAGTCTTTTATTTATGATGGTGAGGAAGGGAACTGGAAGAAGAAGGTATCTGAGGGCTGCCTTGAGATTTAGACTTTTTCCTGCCTCTGTTGGAGTTTCTAAGGGCTCAAACCATTTCAGTGGTCACTAGGAATAAGTTTTTTGTGTATGACTTGTGAGGTTTGGGATCCATGAAGAGTCCTTGGAGAGCTAAATATACGCTTTAAAAATGCAACATTACATGAAAGTGTAATAATCCACCTGTTAATTATTATAATCCTTATGAAAGACCCACCACAGCTGCTACAGGTTATAACATATATATATATATATACACACACACACATATATATATTTGTAACATAACTGTCTGATGACACTGGATGGTATTCCAGAGGAAAGTAAATGATACACAACAAAGATTTGTAGATGAAGAGCTAGGGAACCAATAAGCTCATCCAAAACAGGAAACCTACCTGAATAGCAATGGGAAAAGGTTCAGCAAGGACTGTATCTCTTCATGAGAGAAAGGAAAGCTACTAAATGGAAGCAAAATGAGAGAAAGAGAATTTTTGGTAATGTAAAGTCACAGACTGGATAACCGAAAAAATTGTGTGGGAAAAGCAAACGAGTCATCTAACAAAGCAAATAAATGTCTAATTTTTGCACATTTATTGCACTATTGTGTGTTTAGATAAATGAAACATTTGAATGTTATTAATCTACTGTGAGAAATTCCTAAATAGTGTATTAAATATTTTAGACTGGCAAGTTAGATTCACAGTTTTTTGAGATCAAAGACTCAGAACTGTGAAGTCACATAGAAGAACCTAATCTGAACTTTGGTAAATTCAACAAAATTGTCAAAGATGATGGGCATAACTTAGAGGAAGGTTTGAAGTTTTGGAAAAGAAACAAGGCAGGCAGAAAGAGATCAGCAAACCACAGCAGCGAACACAGAGAAACATGTAGAAGATTCTTAACTACAGAACTACAAACATAGTGTTAATGTTAGCCAGGGTCTCAAGAATGTCTTAATTTTGGATACGTGTGTAACGGAGAAAACCACCCTGCGAATAATTTTAGAAACCCCTGAACATTGCTAAAAAGAAACATTCCTGTTGAAGAAATAAAGTCACAGAAACCCTTTAAATGAGAGAAACCTGAAAATGAGAGAGAGATGAGTCTTGCTTTCCCCTGGCCAGAAAACCAGTGACGGAGAAGCTGATGTTTCAGGCAATGCTGTTGACACTTCGGAGACTTACAAGAAAATAGAGAATATTTAAGAAGTTGCTACTGTCTTCTTATTTATAAGTTGTTTCTTCTTATTTTAGTTCATGTACTTGTAGCTCTTAACCCAGAGCTTTCCTTAATCACCACCCAAGCAGAGATAAGATGATAATACTTACCCTCTTTCATTGGGTTAACGATTGCACATACATTTTTGGATCTATAATCAGGAGGATTTTTTGTCTCCCCTGTTCTACAAGAAAGCCACTGCAGATTTTCACTCCTCTGCTTAGAAACTTCTTTTTAATTTTCTGCTAATGCTTTTTCTTTACAATCACTTCAGTTAGTGTGATTTTACACCAAAGTTTCTTTGCATACATTGTTCTTCCCTCTACCTTTAGTCTTTCCCTTTGTGTGGTTTATAGATATGTTTTGATTTATTAAATTATATTTATTGTTGTAACCACACTACAAAATAAATAATCGAGCATCTGAACATCTGTTCCAAACAAAAGGTCCTTCCCAAATCCAGGGAACAAAATTTCAGCTGCAGCACTGGAGTTGTGACAGGAATAATTCAATTTCAGTGAAATTTTATTCAACTGCTGATTTTTCCCGGTTGGCTGTAACTGAAAAAATGAATCTTTTTCATAAGTAACCTGTATAGGAATAGAAGTGGTCAAAGGCCTTACAGAAATCTAGATTTATGATATCTCTAGCCCTCCCCTTGTCCACTAATGCAGTCACTCCGTCATGGAAAGCCACTAGGTTGGTCAGGCAGGATTTGCCCTTAGTAAAGCTGTGCCGGCTGTCCCAAATCAGCTCCCTGTCCTCCACAGATATAATTTCTAGGAGGATCTGCATCATACTGTACCACTGACATGGCCATGAGATTTGAGAATATCAGTGGATAAACTGCAACTCCAAAATCACAGTTGACCAACGGCTTAGAAGTGAAATTTCTGACAGTAGTTGTCTGTGGGGAAGTGATTTGCAAAATACAGAAGGAATAGCACAGGGACAGCCATTTTAATCTCTGCTCCCAAAATACCACTGCTAACTTATTAAAATGAAATCTCCAAGAACACCTCTCTTTCTTGGTCCTACTATTGTCCAGGATGATGATTTTTGACAAAATATGTTTCTCATTAAGCTTTGTTTACTGCTGTAAGGCTCTGTGCATTGATGCCTGGAATGCTAGTCACAGAAAAAATTTTATTACCAGGATTGCAGGACAGGTTTTTTTCTTTCCTCATCATGTGGCTATAAATGCCAGTTAGACTTTGGCAATTCAGAACCTTCATTGTTGCTTTTCCTCATCTGCATGCAAATTAGCTTCTTAAATATAATGTTCCTCCAATTTCCTCTCTAGACCTCTTAAGGGAAGCTTGTTATGATGCTTTTAATGCAAGTGTTATCATGTGCTGGTTTCTCAGAGAATCCATCCTCTATTCTTGTCCTCCTCTTTCTGCCACTCCCCAAGATGAACTCATCCATAAAAGTGTAGATTGTGGTTTAAAAGATAAATGGAAAGCTGTGGGTGTCCAGGGCAGCCAACTTCATCTATAGGAATGTGATTAGACTCAGCCAGTGGAAAGTGCAACTACTTAATGCTTCCTAACCTATGAAAGGATAGTGAGCTCCTAGGAGACGTCAATCATGTTTGGAGGAAGT
>WAAG01029248.1:3572-17236 GCA_013390105.1 Tichodroma muraria
TACAGAACATGGTAACCAATAACTTAAATATTGCAATGCTGTTGCAAGGTTGATCAAACAAAACATCCCGTTAATTCCACTCTTTTACATGTGGAAAGGCTGCACTCACAGTGTATAGCAGTGAAAACTTACTCCCCATCCTGTTTGTAGAAAACATATTCAAGGTCCCTGGTGTACTCACAGTATTAACTAGGCCCTTTTGATCCTCACATATCTCTGTAGTTCTCCATTTAGAATTGGAAGATATAGATTTAAATCTTATTCAAGGCAAAGAAGCTTTTAGTGAGATTTTGCTAATAGCTGCAATTACTTCTATTTTAATTTAGGTTTTACTGTATTCAGTTGTGACTGAACCTAATTACAGCACACCTAGTCCTTCTAGTGAGGATGAGGCCACAGTCTGTTGTGTTTGGGAATGGATGCAGAAAGATAAAGGACACTGATAGAGATGGATTGCCCCTTAGAAAATGTCTGGCTGTATTCCAGAAGAGTTCCTGGTTAAAGATGCTGAAAGATACTCCATTCCCTTACTCCCATTTACCTTATATCATCTGTCCCAAAGGCCAGCGATAATTAATGTACCTCCTCACAGTTGCCCTTGGAGAGGCTTTTCTACACACCAGGGACTTCTTTAGTTCTGCACCAAGCACCCACACCAAGAACCCAACCCATCCTGAGAGGCTCCTGTGGAGTCTCATTCGGGTCTTTCCATAAGAAGATCCTTGGTAAAGTGGTTCTGTCTTACTTCATTGAGTTTCTTTGTGTTGAGAACTTCCCACAGATAAGATGGGTACTTCAGCTGACCTGAATCAGAAGGTAATCTATTTGTGTAAGAAATCATTTAGGCCAAGAGAAATTAGGTGGTGCTGTGGTTCAGCAAACAGGAAGTAAGAGTTTAGGGTGTGGTCATTTCATCAGCCACAGTCATCTCCTCAGGCTACTTATCATTAATTGATCTCTGTCCATCCAGGGCAGTAAGTAGTCCAGCACTTCCATGGAATAAAGGGTATGTGGCCTTGTAATTAAGTGCTGTGTCATGATGAGCATGCACACGAGCATGTTGAAACGAAGTAACATACACCCTTGGGTTTAGAATTTATTGACCTTTCAATGTCGGTAGAGTTTGGCTAATGCAATTTCTTGGTTACTATGAGGCAAACGTCTTATGTGAATGTTTTAATCAATTTAATAAAGAAACTACTGATTAGAAATAGGAACAATATTATCAGGGGGTTGATCTTTGTTCTGTTGAGATGGGATTACATTATGAATCTGAAATAACATCAGGTAGAACCTATTCTGTTTTCAGAGGCAAGACAGGACCTATGGTGTCATGATAAATAATTACACATGAGAAATTATGACTTGGTTGCAGAATCTGGTTGCCCCAGTTTTTTGTTCAAACAGGATGAGTAGTTTAAGGGAAAGAGATACATACACTTCTAGTGAAAAGATTTGTTTGACATTTCTTTTCCCTGGACCTACCCTGGGAAGTGACACTTGCACAGTGAGAAATGAGCAGCTTCCCAAGAGGAGAGGCAGGTTATGTTATGCTTCTCCAGCAGATCTAGAAGTTCCTGCCCTTCCAGTTACCTCCCTATTTTTCCTTGACAGTGAAATTTCACTGAATTGGCAGGATATTTTAAAAAATTATCCTACCTGCAGCTTACCCCTGTGCTGTGGTCATCAGGGACTTGCAGAAGGGCCATTGATAAAGCTTGTATAAAGAGATTGCTTCCTGGAAACATATTGCATGGTTCTGATTTTAGTTTATTTGTTGCTTTTTCCTCTAAGCTCCATGGAGTCTTGGACAGCTCAGAAATACCAGGATGGCATTTTTAAGCTTAACTATTCAGTCTTAGCTGAAAGGTTTACAAAAATCTAATTGCTTGCCTACACAAGCTGTGGAATTACACAGCTGCCAGGGATGGCATATGGGCATTGTGACCACCCAAAATATATTCCTTGACAAGAGATCCTTGAAATAGCAAAAGAAAGTCTCCATATGTTGCTGTCTTTGGTTGAGTGCAACAGAGAAAAGAAGAAACCCCAGGTTGCACCAAAATCTGTCAAAAATATTAGGCCAAGTCATGATGGAATTGCTAGTCTAAACACAATGAAAATACTAGGGTAGACATACATTAAACTCTGATGTATTTTTGTCCCCAAAGAGAGAAGGTCTAGAAAGGACTTTTTTATAAAGTGCTATCTAAACTGTCCCAGGATGCTCAACAGAGGCAATCAAACAATCATATCCTAAACCAAAACTTGTCAAATGAAGTGCAAGTTTTTAATGTAGCATGGTGGAAAAGCATGGCTACATGATGCTTTTGTTTCCCCACTCCTGGAAGTGTTCCAGGCCAGCTTGGACAGGGCTCTGAGCAACCTGGTCTAGTGAAAGGCATCCCTACCCATGGGGGAAGTGTTGGAACAAGATGAACTTTAAGATCTCTTCCAACCCAAACCTTCTATGATTCTGTGAAATGGCACAACATATGGAGANAGAAGAAACCCCAGGTTGCACCAAAATCTGTCAAAAATATTAGGCCAAGTCATGATGGAATTGCTAGTCTAAACACAATGAAAATACTAGGGTAGACATACATTAAACTCTGATGTATTTTTGTCCCCAAAGAGAGAAGGTCTAGAAAGGACTTTTTTATAAAGTGCTATCTAAACTGTCCCAGGATGCTCAACAGAGGCAATCAAACAATCATATCCTAAACCAAAACTTGTCAAATGAAGTGCAAGTTTTTAATGTAGCATGGTGGAAAAGCATGGCTACATGATGCTTTTGTTTCCCCACTCCTGGAAGTGTTCCAGGCCAGCTTGGACAGGGCTCTGAGCAACCTGGTCTAGTGAAAGGCATCCCTACCCATGGGGGAAGTGTTGGAACAAGATGAACTTTAAGATCTCTTCCAACCCAAACCTTCTATGATTCTGTGAAATGGCACAACAGCAAGTGGCAGGGTAAAGGGGAGACATGTAAGGATCACAGTATTGCCCAGGCTGTAAAACCAAAATTAGCTGTTCTCAACTTCCAGTTACAATATTTTGGGGCACTGGGTTTTGGTTTTTGGGGGGTTTCTTTGGTGGGGTTTTTTTGGGGTTTTTTTGTTTGTTTTGGGTTTTTTTGTGTGTGTGGTTTGTTGTTGTTGTTAATTGTTTTTGTGGGTGTTTTTTTAATATACTTATTGTAGTGATGTGAGCAGAACAATGTATCTTCCCTTAAACTTGTGAATGTATCTTCTCTTAAACTTGTGATGAATGTTTTTTGTAGTAAGGTTTCAAACAGGTTCTTATCTGTGCCAAACATTTTTCATTAAAAACTTCCATACCACCAGTCAAAAGTCTTAAAAAGCTGAGTTTATGTTTCCTTAAGAGCAGGAGAGCATTCCCTTGCCCCAGGCAGTGTGATCTACACTGATTTTATTCTTGATAGATGAGTGTCCAGATTGTCCTTCAAAACCTTTAAATCCTGTCTACATCCTCATTAAGCAATCTGTTAAAGACTTTGATTGCCTTACTGTTTTTGTTGGTATCCAGTCTAGATTCCTTTTATTCCAACTCATTATTTCTTATCTTTTTCAGGATGGGCTGGGAAAAGAGTTTATACTCATTCTAGATTCCTTTTATTTCACCTCATTATTGCTTGTCTTTCTCAGGATGGGTATGGAAAAAGTTTACTTATGGTTTGTTTTTTTCTATTATACAAGGGAGAACTGGTATAATTTCCCTTTCACCTTTTCTTCTCTGGACTAAATAGTCCCATTTTCCTCAACCTCTTCTCACAGCATAGGTCCTGCTTTCTAGACTTCTTTTTATTCTTTCCATTCCCCTTCTGTCCCTCCCCACTTGGCCAGTGTTTTTCATAACTAGTGTTAACGAAAACCAGACCCTTATTACTACCAAGTGCAGACAGAAATTTCTTCATCTGGCTCAGAGACAGAAGCCTAACTCAGGTACACCAGGTTTGCCTGGCTTGCAGCTGTGTGATACTTTTGACTCATAATCAGTTTGTGATTCACTGTAAAGCTTAGTGATTTTCTGCATTACTGCTGTATAACCAGACATTTTCCATCTTGCATTTGGAGAAATAAACGTAGAACTTTGTGCGTCCTTGTTGAATTTTTGCCTATTACTTTCAGGCCATTTTCCTAATTTATCAAGAATGTTTTAAATTCTGGTTCTATCCTCCTTCGTGCTTGTAGCCTTTACAGCGCTGGTGTTGCTTGAAAATTTAATAAAGTATACTTGTTAATTCATCGTCTAAGTCATTAATAAAAATATTGAATAAAACTGGATGGGGGACAGATCCTTGGGGGATCTTTCTTGATACATCATTCTGTGTTGATTGTGAACTATGGGTTACAATTACCTAAGTATGGATTCCCCAGCCAGTTATACACCACTGATAACACCTCCAGCTAGTATACATTTCATTCACTTGTTTATGAGTTTGTTGTACAGGCCAGTGAAGAGAAGGTAGTGACAGCGAAGGTACTAAAGCAGTAGCAGGGAGTGCCTCTCTCCAATTCACATGCTTGTTTATAGGAGGAAATATACTTTCCTTGATTTATTATTGTCAGAACCATGTTGGTTGTCATTTATATCCTTTTTATGGTTACAAGTTGCTTGATTAGTCCCCCCAGATTTGGGAGAGGAAATCAAGATAAGCTGACTAGTCAATAATTTATATTTCTTCCAGATTTGGGAGAGAAAATCAAGAGAATCTGACTAGTCAGTAATATTTTTGGCCCTCTATTTCCTCTTTTCAGTGGTAGGAACAGCATTAACCTTTCTCTGCTATGAAATCTCTTGTTTTAACTAAACTCTCTCAAGCTCCCTAACAGCTCTGAGGCTGCTCTGGCTGGCTCCTGAAAGTTTGCATTGCAGAGTGACTTCCCAGTAGAGGTTGTGGCCGCAGCCATAGGTCCTGCCCCATTCCCATCCCTCCACTGGGCATGGCTGAGCAGGGAGCTGGATCAGGCTAAAAACCAGTCTTTTCTTTCATGGGATCACAGCAGCAGGAGTGGCTGGCTCCAAGCTGGGAGAGGGGTTGGCAGGGCACTGTGAATACCTCACCTGGCTCGAGCCATTACCCCTCAACTGAATGTGTGACTGGAGCCCAGTACCCTGTGTGACCTCTCTGAACCAGCAGGACTGAGAAACTCCAACCTTCATCGACACCATCAATTTGCCCACTCCCTGCCGTAGCCTGACTTTTTATTTTCAGCTGCTGGTGTTAACTACATTAACTACGTGGTCCCAAGTGACCCTTAGTGACTACTGAGGATACTTTTCACCATGTAATCAGTAGATAATTTTCCTGCTCCGCTACAAGTTTAGATTACTCTTGCTTAAGTCATTTCGATATTATGGAAGTATTAATACACCCTGTTTATCTGTGTCCCAGGGGAGCTGTATCTGGTTTCACTCCTAAGCTTTTATGGTTGTGTACCTGCACAGTTATCCTTTCAATCTGCCCTTAATAGACAGAGGGTTTCTGGGAGCTTTCTTCCTTTCTCTGAGGAGGCAGAAGAGCTTGTGGCTGGCCATGCTAGTCTGTGACTGTCTTACAGCCTCCTCTGCCTCCTATGCAACTTCTGTCCTTCATGTAGCTTCTGCAAGGAGATGCCAAACCTTGCAATCTCGTTTTCCTCTAAGGCTTTAAGTAGGATTTTACTTACCTGCAATAGGTTTTTATGCCTGTGAAACCCATTCTCTTTACATTATCGGTTTGGCTCTTTCTTTTTGCAGGAGTTGTAAAGCCCCTCACACCACACATTGCCCTTTATCTTCCTATTTTCATCCCCCTCTTTCTGCCTTGACCCGATGCCTGAACACTTAACTATGTGTTACTGATGGAGTTCAACAAGATACTTACATGCAAGGAAGTGTTTTCAAGGAAAAAAAAGAGAGATACAGCCAGGGAGAAACATTTTTGTCTGTCTGAAATGCAGTCAGAGACTCCTTTAGCCCACCACTCGGTAAATGGATTAGCTTCCAGGGCAGCTAGATGAGGCCAGATGTACCAGAGAGCTCCAGCTGGAATTCTCCTAGGTCTCAACTGGATACATTGAAACTCAGCCATTGCTTATGAATAAAAAGTGAAGGTAAGGCTAGTATTCCTTTGGTTCATTCCACTATATCTCACATTATATATAATATATATTATATACATATACATATATATTTTTCTCCAAAACTAATGTTTTCAGTTGGCTTCTTCCTCTTGAAGCCAGGACAGCCGCGTGCTGATAGCAGAATGCTTTGCTTACGGCTCTAAATGACAGATTTGTAGCTCACAATAAAACTGCCTGCAGGTTTATTACTGTGCTGTCATGCATTTCAAAAGCTACAGTAGAGTGAACCTGAGCAATGCCCCAGCCACCATTTGCCATATTTACCTGATGATAAATGTCAGATCTCTTTTGAGTTTCAGCAAGAGAGCAGATAATGGCAAGTAAAAGAGCTTGGGTGTCACAGCATCACCAACAATCTGACTCCCTGTGACCCATGACATTTTTTATAACGTGAAAAGATTATACATGACATCTACAACCACTCCTATGGCAAGAGCTTAAGGAGAACATATTCCTTCCATTCTTGTGCTCTCGTGATCTTCAGGAGAGTTACCAGGATGGGGCCTGTTTGTACTTGCCTTAAATTTGAAGACTTAAGAGTCACAACTTAAGTCTATCTGCTAACAATGGCTCCACAGATGTTCACAAGGATTTTGATGATGGTTTCAGAGGGGCTGTATTTTCCTTAGACTTTGTGCCAAGGAATGTTAACCCTTCTAAGCAAACAGGATGCTGTAAAGGCTATCCTTTAAAAACAGTAATAAAAGCAAAATGTCTTATATCAGGACGCTCGCAGTGAAATCACAAAAGTGATTCACACTGAAGCCACACTGTGAATCCTGCCAACACCAACTCAAATTATCTGAACATTGGCTGTCTCTTGTGTCTAGCTGTGGAGAGCTGACCCAAGGTACCAGATACCACCAAACTGAGAAAAAATTAGTGACAGCTGCTATTGAAAGAAATACTGCAAAGACTTTTCCAGTTTCTTAGCTTCTAAGAAATGACCCCTAAATTTTGTGCGTGTGTTTATCTGTTTGTGTTGTTTGCATGCTTATCACACGTGCACAAATGCTGCGTTCCGGATCCATTATTGCAAAGTCTTTAGGAGAGTCTCAAAGAGTTGTCAGTGTCCAAAATGCAAAGCAGTTCAGTAGTATGATGTCAGCAATCAGCATTAAATCAAGCATTTAAGATTTATATTGCTAAAGCACCCTCTAGTGGGGCAGGCACAGAACAGTTGTTTTTAGCAGGGATGGAACAATGGCTCCACGTATTAGAGAATAGACGAGTAAAAGGCTGGATACTGGTGGGATAGGCAAACATACTGAATCTTTAGTTTGCAGAATCACAGAATCATTTGAATTGGAAAAGACCTCCAAGATCACCGAGTCCAGTCTTCGACCGATCACCACCATGTCAACTAGACCAAGGCACTGCCACATGCAATCGTTTCTTGAACACCTCCAGGGCTGGAGGCTCCACCACCTCCCTGGGAAGTCAGTTCCAAAGCTTGACAACTCTTTCCGTGAAGAAATTCTTCCTGATGTCCAACCTGCCTCTCCCCGGTGCAGCTTGTGGCTATGTCCTCTTGCCCTGACAATGTTTAGTCAATGCTCCTGCTATCCATGCAACAGGCAGAAGTCACAGTAATATCTGAAAGGTGGCTATGCAGTTTTATTGCATGTAATAACAGAATAATAGCATAATTTTATTCAGAGACCTTTGAAGGTTATCTCATCTAAGCTCCCACTCAAAGAAAATTCAAAAAGATCAGGTGGTTTGTGACCATTTCCAGCTGAATTTGGATGTATCTCCAACAACTGCTCCTCCCAACATATTCCAGTATTTGACCATCATCATGGTGACAAAAAATTTCCTTGTATCCAAACTAATTGCCGTTGTTGCAATTTCTCTTTATTGCCTGTCAGCCCACAGCTGTGCACCTCCAAGCATTCCCCATAATTTCTCAGGATCTTTACAGTGTTGTGATCTTGAAATACTGGAAAAAATACTTGCAGTCACTGAAAGAGAGAAAACTTTTGGGCCAAAGCCTGGATGAAAATGAGTTGAGGTTTGTAGTAAAGAAATGTTCAGGGAAAGAACATTTTTAAGCAATTTGTAAAGAAACATAATAACTTCAAAGAAGATCACTCATTTTATTTTACTTTTTAAAGGAAGGAACTGTGAGGTCCTGACTGAGGGCAATCACTTGGCTGCAGGTGGGCAGGAGTGGGGACCCCAGGTGTTCACACAGCTTTGTGGGCAACAGCTTCCCATCATCAGTACAGTACCTGATGTCTTTAAATATTCTTGTTTTGAGAGGGAGGAGATGGGTGTGATCAAAAGCAGAAAACAGCTGAGCCATGGAGGACCAGAAGGTCACCAAAGAGAGTGGTGGACCCCCAGCTGGTGGTGATCCCCACTTGTTGCCTGGCCCTATGTGTTACCTGACTGCAGCAAACAAGTAAAGAGCAGGCAGGATGATCTGACCCCTACATTTGGGGCTGCACAGCATAGTATTGACTATATTTTTGGTAAGAAGGTTGACCAGCCATACCATGACGCAACTTTAAGGGCACAGCTTTTTATGTTTCTAGGAAATCAGAAGCATTGAGGTCTGCTGTTTTCTTTTATTTCCGTAAAAACCAGGCTTTGAAGCTGCTTATGTCTGGATAGATGTGGAGCCCAGGTGAGCACCTTCTACAGACCTACCTGGGGCCATGGTCAATGCCTGTGGATGCAGCACCCACCCTGCCCCTCTGCAGCTTCACTGTCACACTGTGCATGCCTGCTGCCTCCCCTGCGCTGCCCAGAGCCTGCCAGTCCCGGGCAGGATGTTTAGAGGAAAAATTAGAGTAATCATAGTTCTTTCAAAATGGGTGGATAAAATTAGATGTATATAATTAGTGGTTAGGTGGCTAAAGGAAAGGAGTTTTGTTTGTGAGTGGTCAGCACCTGCCAACATTCAAACTCATGGCCTCAGTATTTGTGTGTTTGCCTTTAGGCGCCTCAGCATGAAAACACTCAGCCAGGCTGGACACGGACTGAGCCTCCCCTGGACTTGGAATCCCTCCTGTGTTTTCCATTTTCACCTGCCACCACTCACCCTACAAAGCTCTGCATTTCTGTGACCTTGCTTGGCAGGAAAACCAGAGTCTCTGCAGGTGGCCAGCTGCCAGGGACATTCATTTTTTCCAATTAGTGGAAAAGAGAGGGTGTTACCTCTACCCATGATTTAAAAACAGCTCCAGAGAGAAACTCAGGGAGGATATCCAATATCCTGGTCAACATTCCACTTTTGGAAGCCAGGAGTGCTCTCCTCTGTGCAACAGAAGACACACCTTTCCCCAGACCTTTTGGAAGAATTCTAGCTATGATGGTTTGGAAAATGTGGGTGGGGGAGCGTGGAGACCCTGAACCACGCCTTCCTTTGTCCCTCTTCGAGCAGAATTAGGGAGGCACTGAGCACCTTGTGCAGCTGAAGTGTTCAACCTGGTGCACTCGCTGCCCCAAGGAGCTGCCCTGGGTGCTGCAGCAGCCTAAAGACCTGTGTTCCTGTGCTCACAAATTATGGTAAACGATGATCCGAGGAAGCACATGAAATCATGGTAGACCACAGGGCATTCAGGAGACTCCCTTTTTCTCCTCTGATGGATTTCAGGAGTCCTTCCCTGGATTTTTGCCTGACTCTAGCTCTCCTGTTTGGCACCTTTCTGTTACACAATTTGGCTTTTCAGATGTTCCCTTTCAAAGCAGTTTGGAACCAGAATTAAAGAGGATGGCAAAAAGCCTTAATCAGAGACCTGGCTTTATAAATAAGACTAGTACTTATTTCATTGCACTGTTTAATAATATATTTCTTTTTTATAGCTGCAGCGCTGAGGAGGCAGACCAGCAACAGGTAGGACTGTTGTTGGTTCTACATATCACTATAAATTATTAACCTTAAAATGTGTTGAAATGCAATTGCACCTTATCTTAGCATTTATAGCAACATTTGATCAAGCGTGGTTTAAGCCTATATACAATTTCTGACACTAGAGGGAGTACATAATTTATTTTATGAAAATAAACAAGTCTTGTTTTTTGAATAGGAAATATATCAACAGGGGAAAAGCAAAAATATTCAAAGAAAACTTTATTCCTTCACTTCATGCTATACCCAAAAAAAAAGAAGAAGCTGAGAAGCTGCTTTATCTGAGTAGGTTATGCAACTGTGTCTGTAAAAGCCAGTGTGGGGCAGATAACCAGCCAGCCTGTGCTCGATTTGTGTGTTTGTGTCTATCGAGTCTGAACACATGGGGTGAGTAACTAACCCACGGGATAACACACACAGGCTTCTCTGCCCACAGGTTTCTATCTCTGGTGCTGCTGTATTCCCACTGTTCCCCACAAACGCTGCAGTGTCTGAACAGATACAGTCTGAAACAGTTTGAGCTCTCCTATGTGTTTATCCTCTCAACATGCCTGGGAGGTAGGGAAGAAGTACTACCCTCTTTTATGGCTAGAAAGTCAGGTGCAGAGAGGGTGAAAGATGCACCCACAGCCTGGTGGGAGACTGTGGCAGAAATTAACACCATGGCCTGTCTGTGCATCCTCGCTCAGGTTCCCCATTCATCTCTGGGTGCAGCAGGTTGTGAAGCTGCAAGGTGCCTTTGCCTGGCTGTTTTTTCCTGACCACAGGCACAAAGGTTACCCTGTGAGTTGTGTGCTGTGTTTCTTGTGTAATTGGATAGACGTGTCGCTGTGACCCTCTCTGCAGTCCCGGTTAGCAGGAGACGAGTCAGGCTCAGGCTCAGGCTGCTGCGGGGAGAAAGTAGCTCCCTCACTCCGGTGGGGGTGAGAGGCAGTACGGCACAGCCCCCACTGCTGCTGTGGCAATGGTTCTCACACAAGCTGGGGCAGATCATCTTGTTGTCATACTAAAATAGTCACAAAATTGAGACGAATATACAAAGGCAGTAATTCAGGACAACTTGGGTGGTTTTGCAGCCCAAGCATCTTGATTACCACGTGAGATCAGTCACTCCCAACATGTGACAATGTCTATATCCATTGCAATATCATTATCTGATAGAGAGATCTCCTGAAAGTCTCTGCATCGCAAGGAGGATTTGTTTTAAGTGGTAGAAACAAGGTCAGTTCTGAAAACGCTATCACCTTGTTATCACTGTACATGCCAACAACTTCTCAGAGTCTCTTCTGAAGTCTTCCACCGAGGCCTCCTTCAGCCCATCTGGCACTGCACTTGTTAAAGCAACAAGTAACTTCAGCAACTCATCTCATTAAAACTTACTATACAGTGAAATTGCACTGCTTTTAATAGAAGTTCAAATATCTTTAGCAAAGGATTTGGTTTGTTATTAAGTGGTTTGGGGACAGATATTCAAGTGTAAAATACTGTGAAGTTTGTAGGTGCCTCTTATCTCCCACCAGTCACAGACACCAAATACTAAATTGGTAATGAAAGGTGGTCTATCACATAGTGGCCCACCCACAAACACAAATGTCCAGGCTAAGATAGCTCAGTGAATAAAAGCACCAAAACAGGTATTCTTCCCCTCTCCCCATTTCTCCTTCAGAGCACTCAGCGCTTCCATCCTTGCTAATGTTTGATTGCTCAGGCCCCAGGGCTTCCTGAGAAAAAAAACCTCAGCAGCATTCCACTCCTGGGAAGACCCCTACTTATGCTTAAAATTTAAGGAGCCGAATCTTACTCCCACAAATATTTTCTAGAATCGGGTAATGATTTGTTACTGAGAAAATGCCCCTTGGGATCCTGAAAAATCCATATAATGCAGTGCAGCTGCATTTGAAGATTTCTTTTGTTTGCACACATGAAACTTACAGGGAGCTTTGTATGCCTAAGAAAAGCAAGATCTAAGCTATGCAGGGGACACCTATCGTTAAGCATCAGGACCTCCCTGTCTGTGTCTCTCAGATATCAAACATTTCTCTTCCTTTCAACTGCTACCCACTGGAAATACAGTTTTTTACTTCTTTCTGTGTACATACAGAAAGAACAACAAAAATTCATAAGTAAGTGATGAAACACGGTATTCAGTGTTTACCCAAACACCAGAGCACATAAAATGTATCATCTCCTCAAGTCAAAATTTCATGTGGAATAGGAACCACTATGTGAAGGAAACCACTGCAACCCAGGGCCGTGAAGGAATTGAGGCAGTTAACTAATTATTGGCTTCAGCTTTTTCTGCATCAGCCCCTCATCTGCCAAATAAGGGTGTTGAGCCTGGAGAAGTGATGGCTCTGGGGGCACCTTACAGAACCTTCCAGTACCTAAAGGGGGCCTACAAGAAAGCTGCAGAGGGACTTTTTACAAGGGCTTGTAGTGAAAGGACAAGGGGGAATGGCTTTAAAATGAGAGTGGATATTAGGAGATTAGATTAGGAGATTAAGAGATTAGATATTAGGAAGAAATTCTCTGTGAGGCTGGGAAGGCACTGGAACAGGTTGCCCAGAGAAGTTGTGGATGACCCATCCTTGGAAGTGTCCAAGGCCAGGCTGGGTGGGAGCCACCATCCAGCTGGATTGGAGCAACCCAGTTTGTGGAAGGTGTCACTGCCCTTTCTGGGGTTTGGAAACTAAGCGACCTTTAAGGTCCCTTCTGAACCAAACCATTCCATGATTCAAATAGGGGAAATATCGCTACATGTTGTGAAAATAGACTTATCAAAAGACTGTGAGACACTTGGGTCAAATGGTGTAGCAAAGGGCCGCAGAAACAAGACCCAATTCTTATTTAAAAAAAGGGACACTGGATGGAATAAATAAATATCCCTTTATTCTAGGAATAAAGAACTGAGCAGAGGAATAGAAAGCCTAGTTTAGTTTTAGAAATAACCAAGCAAATAAAAGTGTGGGAAGAGCCAAAGCCTCAGGGACAAAGCAATAAATTTTTTTGTAAAACAGCATGTACAGAATATCATAATGAAAAATCCAGCAGCACTGTCAGGGGACATGGCTGCTTGGGAAGCAGAAGCTGAGCATCCTGGAAGTGAGGAAATAGCACTAGTGTCCCGTGTTCATTATTCAAAGGCAAATATGTTCGGTTTTAACATGGGCTTAGTACCACAGAAGCAGAATTTTGCATGGCTTGATGCATTTTCATATGTGATTAGAAATATGTACAAGTTTGGTGTTCCGAGGCTGTGGTACACCTTTGCTGTGCCCATGAAGGCACACTTATAGCTTCTGGCTGGAAATCCCACATAAGACCACTGCATCTCCCAGCTGCCCCTTGTTGCAGCAGCTTCTCCCAGTGAAGGAGCCCACCTCCCACTCGTACACCATGCACTGACATCTTCCCCTTAATTGTGTTTAGCTGTATGCAAATTCATGTGTCCATAGATATTGTATCTACGTATCTATCTCTCATTAATTAATCTCCTGGTTTCATTAATCTCTTCTAAGTTCTTATTATGTTCTGTGCTTAATTCTGCTGATGAAATTGGTATTTTTATTGGCTTGTACTGTGTTACATGTGTGCACTGACTTTTAAAAAAATCAATTAACTCAAATGGGAGGATGTCAGAATGTTCCAGTCTGTACCAC
>WAAG01029254.1:0-20433 GCA_013390105.1 Tichodroma muraria
AAAAAAAACCCCAAAAAACCTCATTTCACAAGCAGCTTTACCGCTGCTATGAGTGCTAATGGTAGGAAATTCACATCTGGGGACATGCAAGACAAAAATAGCTCAAGGTTATCTTAGGCCACTTGGACTGGAGGTTTGTGCAGTGCTACAAACCCAATCAGACCCCACCCAGCAGGCTGTGCCCCGAGCCCCATCCTTGCACACAGCAGCTCAGCAGCACAGCAGGCAGCCTCTCCAACAGGCTGCAGCAGAACCTGCCATGCAGCAATCCCAGCTGAAAGACAGTGTGTCCCAAATCCCTTTCCCTCTTGCCAGCATCCATATTTTGACTAGGAAGGACTTGTGACACTGACTTGGTGCCTGCCTGGCCACTGGGTTCTCTTGTCTAACCATGCAAATACTTTTCACTAACAATTAAAATTGTCTTCTTCTTCTTCTCTTCAGTAGTCTTTGTCTACACTTGGATTTTCAAAATTAGCAACCTCGAGAGCTATATAAGCTAAAAAAAAGCAATCTCAGAAGGATGGGATTACATATAATGCTGTAATATATAAAGGATGTCTCAGAAGCCATGTTCAGGCTTAAGGGCATAATCTCTACTTTGCCATTCCCATATCCCAGGACAGAGGGGAAAAGGGGGATGTGTACATACAAAAGATTCATCCTGACAGATAGCACAAAAATAGAAAAGACAAGGGGCTGAGACAAGACTTTACGGAAATGACAAACACAGCTTGCATCCAGTGTAAAAAGTTATGGAAAATCTGTTATACCCTACAAACTCCAAAATACTATTTCTTGGAGAATTAAAATCACCCTCTAGGAAAAAAGGAAAAAATAAAACCTCCTCAAAATGTCAAAGACATAAACTCCCCCTGGCTTACAGTTTCTGTGTGGATTTGAGCTATTTATAAAGCCAATCTCCACGGTTTCTGTCATGCATTGCTGTTACGCATGTCCTGAGCTAGCAAACTAGTGGCTACAAACCTGATCTATATAACCATGGCAATAAGTGAAGATATCTGTGCACACTCCATGTTGTGCTTATTAAAATAACAGGAATTGCTGCATTTGATTTATAAAGAGATGAGTAGGTTTCTGCATGAAACTGTACTAATAGTTGAAAAAGCCTGTTCTACTATGGACTGAAAATGGTCTCTCCCCACCCACACATGCATCTGGGATTTGAGCACCAACCTTTAGAAGAAACTCACAAAACCTATACCACTTCGCAGATTATATTACAGGGCAAAGGAAAACCTTGCAGGCTCAAAATTTGGGTGGAATCCATTTATTCCACATGTGCAAAGACTGGATGAGGAATTGGAGGATCCACAACACCAAAACCTCTCTGTGTGCTACACACATAAGCCACTCTTGATTGAAATCCTATAAATCTTTTCCTTATATAATATGTTTCCTTGCCTTGTATAGTTTGATTTCAATTTCAACTGCTCTTTTCTTCCTTTCCATCATGTACAAAACTATCATAAACAGTCTGTAAACTGTATCACAAATGGCTTTCTAATAATAAAAGGGTATTTTCAAAAGAAAGATCAGTTCCTCATGTCTAAGTTGAAAAAGGGACAGTGTCATTCAGCTGGAGATTTAAAAAAATATAATAATTTATTAATCTTAAAATTATTATAATATGGTAAAAAATATGATAAATACAAAAAGGTGTGTTCTGCAGACCCTATGCGTGGAACCAAATTTTTGGCAAGAAAATAAATACTTACTCCAAAGAAAGTCAAAACTCATGAAACTTCCCTAATGGAGGTATTTTCTATATATATTATTTCTATTCTATTTTCTTGAATGCATAGTCTAGCAGAACAGTCTATGTCTAAAAAAAAATCCACACCACATCAAAAGTATTTTTCTCCACTAAGAAAGGAAGTTTCTTCTTCAATGAAGTACTTAAAATCCATCATTTGCCTGAAGAAAGTGTAATACACCCTCAGGACATACCCTTGCAAAATCCTGTTTACTTTCATGGCGATAGTATTCCTCACCAAAGCAAACATCTGCACTCCTGCAGCAAATGCTTTAGGGATCTTTACTCGGTCTTTCAGGAAACATCTGTGTCAATATACCTCATTGAGGATGTTCCCTGCAAAAGTATTCTATCACCATGTTCTTGATTTATTATTATTTACTGTTGTTCTGTCCAAATAATTCCAAATTTTATCTCCATCTCTGAAGATCTGTATGTCCTTTGCTTGCTTGGGTGGTTTTACAAGGATGAAAGCAGCATTTCCAAAACACTACAGTGAGTATTACTGTAGTTAGAGAAAAAAAAAAAGGACTTTGATCTTTGGTATTTATAAAAGTTAGTTTATAATCAGGATACTTATCTGTTCTTAGAACACAATGGTACATTTATGAAAACAGAACTCCTAAGGAAATAAACCTATTGGATCTTAGTTTAAATGCAAAGGCATATAAAAAGGTTTTGTCCTTTGTAATGTGAAGAAAGCTTGTTTCCAATTCTTCAAATATTTTAACAAGGAATATTGTGTATATACAAGGTTTGTGATATCAATTGACTGGTTATTAAACATATTTCAGCTCTTCCCCTGGTCCCAGCACACTCACACACTCACAGACATATGTGATATTCATGTTAACAATTTATTTTTTGGAGGGAAGAAACCAGTGTGTTCTCAGTCCAGTTATCCCGGAGGTTGCCTCAGGTTATTTTACTTTTCATGTTTAATATTGCAGGGATTTTATGGATTTACCAAAATACCATAATTTTTATTTTTAAATCACTATTTTTTTAAAACAGATTCAATCCAGACCGGACCTTATCATACTCTGTTTCAGTTCACTGCCACCATATGTAAATTTTGTCAAGGCTGTAATACATAAAGTATCTGGCTCCAGGGCTGGTTTCAGTGTGGTTTTGGAAAACAGATTTTATAATATGCAGTTTCCTTCCTCTGAAGTCAGTGGGCTATTCACTGGAATAAGGTTTCTGAGGCACAGGTCAGCTCTTCAAAGGCACGTAGGCACCAAAATCCTGTTTAAGGATATTCCACTGATTTAAAGCAAGTTGCCTGTCTTATTCCCTCCAAAGAGGGGGGATATCCTAAACCATAGATAGAGCCAGGTTAAACAGGAACTCAGGCATTTCCCAGGCAATCTCTCTACTACTTGTCCTCTACCCTTACTGCTAAGGCCACTTACATAATACACAGGCAGGACATTCCCTTTCCTAAGACTCAATTTATTCAAGCAGGACCATCCTCAGATTGAGCCAACTCATGCCATGGATGAAACTGAAAGAACTGGTGGATTTTTGCCCTTGGATTGCACGAGTTTCAGTGATGTTACTGCACACACACGTGCAGTGAGCTTGCTACACAGACCATCTGCATACACGTGCCTCTGGTGAGGACATCTGGTGCTTCTGGGAAACGCCAGATTTGCTGAGCTGGAGCAAAGCAGATGAATAGCATGCAGGCAATGGCGTTGATAGTGTCCAGAAGCACTGTGCTTTCTGTGTCTTCTCTGTGAACGCGAAACCTCTGAAGTTGCCTCAAAGCATCATTTCTGCTGTGTTGGTGTGTGGTGACAACAGCACGTGCCTCCAGCAGAATTTATCTGCTGCAGCACAGTAGTCACGGCTGTGAAATCTGGAGGGGTGCCAGTGCACTTGGAGCTGTTGCACTGGACCTTCAACTAAAGCTGCTGTACACCCAGAAAGTCAGCCAAGCATAGTAAAATCCTCAAAACTAAATTAAAACTCCGAGACAGAAGAAGTGGACATGTTTTGGGAAACTTGGATGTATAGCTTTTTGACTCACATCACCAAAGGAATGCTACTTTGCTCAGTTGTCCCTTGGGTTCCGACTTTCTTATTTGGACTTTTTGATAGATCAGTGTTTTGTGACTTCTTGGGATGTGTATGGACAATGGCAGACTTAGGTCAGAACTTACAGTGTCAGAATAATGGTTTCAACTCTGTACATGTTGATTAGGGAAAGCAGGTTTGAAGAGGCCTCGTTGCTTTATCTGTTTTAAATGGTGCATATGACTGAAGTAAGAGGAAAAAATACACACACGAGTGTGTGTATGTGTGTACAGAACTTAAATTATCAAGCCATCAGGATGTGGATTGGGCATGTTTGGTTGTAGTACAGGTCCTGCCACAAGATGGGTAATAAGAAGCAGGGAAGAAGCCTTGCTGCAGGTTACCTTACTCTGAAGAGCTATGCCACTGATCTCAGTAGGAGAAAATACAACTCTCAGATACCTATATTAAAGTAGAAAACGTCCTTTGAGCAGACATTAAACTGGGTCATCCAAAGAAAAGCTTTGGCCTTCTGGCATTTTCCAGAGTGGGAAAGAGTATGTCAGGGAATAAAAAAAAATTGCATCACAATTCTCCTGCTGTTCATATTTTTTCCCTAAATCATCATAAAACATTCTCTGCACTCACCTTCTTGGTGAGTTCTCATATCCATTCATAGCCAGAGCAGATACTGCTTTGGGGTCAAGGTGTATCTTCACTTACTACATATATGAAAAACAGGGCTCTGGATCCTCAGAAAGTTCCCCTCTCCCCTCCTGTCCTGGATTTGAGGAAGATGCAGATCTTTGGGTCCATGCTAGGAAACCCCATGGAGGTTGAGGACAGGGCCAGTCCAGGCCTCTCACAGACCTCTGGGTGGGGAGAAGAATTGAAGGCAGTGCAGATGGGCATGTCTCAAGGACAGAAGAAGTAAGCAGATATTTGAGCAAAACCTCACAGGCAATTTCTTCCAGCTAATCCCTGCCATAATTCTTCCTCCAGCAAAACTGATCTGGTTCATCATTTCCATGAGACAGAAGGCATTTTCTTTTACTGCTCATTTCTCAGAGGTCTTAGACACTTGCTTTTAATCATATAGTGTATGCTGACATCTGGTGGCATTCAGCAACAAAATCTTCATTAAACAAATATGTTTCAGTTTTAAGAAGTCTGCATCCTTACTTTCCCTTAGCTGGGTGCAGAAAAGAATTCCTCCCAGACCACTTCAGACTGGGAATTACTGTAACACATGAGTATGGGACTGGCATGGTCCTGGAACTCTTGTGGGACATATATGTGGGCACTGACCTCCAGATAAGGAAGGGACCATCAACCAAGGCACCTGACTGCGTTCAAACACAGTCACAAAATGGAGCACGTGGCACCTTGTCATTCCCTCTTCTGAACACAGAGAAACAATGTGCTAAAAAAAAGCAGTGCAAAACTACCATGGGTTTTAGCAGGAATAGAACCACTGTAAAATCTTAGGTGGCAACACTTCCATAATTTATCTTATTTCAAATTGAAGAAAAAGAAACAACACAGCATGTATGAATAGCCAGAGAGATGTACCAAAAGCTTGTTTCATGTTATGTAATAAGTAGCATGGAATCAGCTGTCATAATTAAAAGATAGCCATGATGTAGCTGTTCCATTAAAAGTTGGATTAAAATCATGTTTAAATTTCATTTCCTTTGGTCTTTATCCTGCTTTTGATTAGTTTTAAGAGCAGTTGATGGTCTTGTGATTTGAAGATTTTGCATTTTAAATTTTGTGTACATGGTCTGGAGTTTTATGTGAAATTGTGGGTTTGATCTTTGACCTCTGTTTACTACAGTCCTGATTTGCCACTAATTTGATAGCAAGACATAAGGGCCTACTGTAAACAAGCCGCTCACTTTACATAACTATGTTTGGCTCCTAAATGAAGAAGTATGTATGGAATATACTTTGGGTACTGTAGCCTCCTAAAGAAATAATAAAAACCACATCACTTCTTAGTTCTCCAGGTAACATTTACATTTGGAGAAAATAAGTTGCATGCCTAATAGAGAGAGAAAATGCAGTTCTTATCCATTTTGGGTTTGTTTGCTTAAAATTACTCTTTAAAGTAGTTGAAAGCTGAGGCTGTCTCTTTTGAAGTCAGTGGGAACTTTGACATTGATTTTAAAAGGATCAGGATTAAGCCTAAATTGGTAAGGTCTAAAAGGCAAAAATGAAAATGTCCAAAGTCTACAAAACTCTCACTGATCCACCATGCAGAAAGGAAGGACAAAAGCCTTCTACAAGGTCTGTAACGTACATCTTGATTCCAGGACTTCTATTTTTTTACATGTGTAGACTTCAAGATGGAAAGCGACTTTCCAAAGGACTGTAATTGCTAGCATATGAAGTAGTACATACTTGCACCATGGTCTTGTAAAGCTGCTGGGGGAAGGGAGATGAAAGCTACTTGTGAAAATCAACTGACTGTAGGTACACGTCTTCTTCAAGTTGTCCTTCACTATCCATTACACAGTATTCCCTGCCTGCAATATTCCCTCCCTGCCCACTCCAGGCAGATCCTCAGCTCTCAGGTACTGCCTTACCCATACTGAGTGGCCTAGCAAAAGTCTGCTCGTAGACATTTAACTCAGAAACACGTCTGATCATCCTGCTCAAGCTCAGCACTTTCAGCACTCATCTGGCACTAGCAACCGGGTCCTCTGAAGAGCAAGTAAAAGTAAGGTCTTCAACTCTCTCCTGTACCACTCAGCTGGAACCATCTGTCCCAACACTGAACTTCCCATCACCTGGGCTCTATCCTCACAGTGGAACACCTAAGTACCCTGGACGAAGGGTACTTTTGGCAGAGAAGGAAACCATTTGGCAGAGAAGGAATCCATTTGGCAGAGAAGGAAACCATTGACTCTTTAATTCTGTGTCTTAGGAAGTCTCAGTAACTGTGACCAGAGACAAGTAGTCAAGGACAGGGACTCTTCTCAGCTGAGAGTGTGGGTCATCTACAATGGAAAGGGTAAGCTCAGAGAAGTGATGGGGCATGGGCAAGAAAACATGAAAAGCCCTCTTGTTTCCTCTTCAGACACCCAAGTGAATTGAGTATCCCAAATGAGGGGGCACCACGTCAAGCTCTTCATGGATGACTTCCAATAGGGGTAGGAAACTGCCTATTCTGTTGGTTTATGAGTTCCCAATGTCATACAAGCAAGAGTTCAGGGAGACACAGAGATCAGGCACTGTCCCACATTGTCTGAACCTGAAGCTGACAAAGCATCCATTGCAGTGTCCAAATCCTCATGACCAAACAGAGGAACATTATCTATTGTTAAAAGCAACTGATGTTTGGCTCAAGAATATTGGATAGAAATGCAGCATCCAAGTGAAGGAATCCATGCAATTAACACCCAAAACAGTCTCTTGTATCTCCATTGCTCAGAAGTATCCCAAGATGTTAAAAATTTGATGGGATGCACAAAAGAAGATGGATGTAACCTCCCAGGCTGTGAAGTCCCTTCTCTTCCACCCAAAAATGACGGGCAATAGAATGAGAGGAGTAAAATACTGCTGCCTTGCAGATTACTCTGTTTAACCAGCCTTGAGATTTTTCATCAAACCAACTCAAGCAGCATCTACTCTGTCTTCACAGGTGCTGCCTTGTGCTGTGTGCTACTCCAAGGGAGTGAGGTGCTACTCACAGGGAGAAATGGTCCTGTCCTGATACTGATGTGGTTCAGCCACCACGGAGACACAAATCGGCACTTCTGTTGCCTTTGCCCAGGTGTAAAAACAGACAGATGCAGCAACAGCAGACCAGGTCACCTTTCTGAAGATACTTTACCTGAGGTACTTTTTGAACTACCCCAGTTTTCCCACAGTACAACAAAGACAACAACCAAAACCACATAGACAGATATTTGTATGTGGTGCATTCTGCACATATCCCCAGTGATGTAACCTTGCTAATGTATTGTAGTACCCACTGAAAATGCCTTATATTTCCATATTTTTGGAGTGGCTGTAATCTATTCTGCTGGCCCAGCTGGCAGAGGATACCTGTGCTTTGAAGAACCCTCAAATGGAACTTGACTTTGGGAACAAACTTTCAGCACAGCTGTGCGCCACCAAAAACTGGGAGTAATATTCTCAGTTAAAACATCCTGCAGATCCCATCTTCTGCTTCCACTTTGCAGGACATTTCCTCAGGATATTTCAGGATCCACTCTCAAGGACTTAATACCTTTATGTGAAACACCTCAGCATCACTTTTAGCCTGAAATAGAAAAGCACAAGTATAGGGACTTTGGCACATAGCTAGCTGTTTTTCCTAATGGAGGGTAGTAACTGAGCAGAAATAGTTTTGAAAATATTCTTTAATATTTTAATAGGGCTGGCTTACAATGTAACGAAAAGTTAAAATAATCGGAATAACTGAATAACAGTTTTATATGCAAAACAATGAGAGATCTTTAATAAATAAAGGATACCATAAGGGCCCCTGTCACGTTTAGACTGAGTTAGTATGTCTGGACCCAATTGTGGAACAACGATCTGTCACTGTTAGATCACCTTCAAAAGCAATTCAACAAGGGTTCCATGTAGACAGCATTACAGAAAACCTGTTCCAATAGCTTTCTTATGCAAGAGAAAACCACAGTCACATTTGTATTTTAGGCAGTGAACAAACAAGAATGAAGCAAAACAACAGCAACGGTCCCCAAGAGATATTTTGGGCTGCTCCTCTCCTCCCACTCCCCTTACACTCCTTTTCAATCTCCTACCAATCTGGGCATTTTTGACAACAGAGAACCGTACTGAAAAGGTTGTTGGTAGGCTGGTAGGGACCACTGGGGCTTTTGGCTACCAAAGACAAAAGCCTTTCTCCAGCCTGGGGGAGCATCAACCTCTTTGCTCCCTATTTTGAGCTGGGGCAGAGGTGACTGTGAGGAAGGGTGAGGAATGAGAGAACTTTCCTCAGCTCAGCAACCTTTGACAATCGTTTCTGCTTTTCCTCTTCACCCCAGGATCTGCTATACAACAAGTGCAAATTGAGGATGACAAATAAGAACATTAGCCTGGTGTTTCTGCTCAAATGATCCGCCTTGAAGTAGCTGATGTTGACACTTAAATTGTCAGCAGACTTCTAGTTTAGCACTCCAGTTAGAAGAATGGGTCCTTTCACACTTCCCTCTGGGCAATTGTTTCAACTGTCTCTAGATGGGGCAAATATCATTGCAGCAGTTTACACTCCAGTTTCACTGCACTGGTTTTTTTTGCAACCATAACCGAGATTGCCTAGAATTTTTTTCCATAATGTAACTTTAGACTGCAGAGAATAATTACACAACACTGTAAAAATAATCGGCAGCAATTTACACAGGCATGAAATACTGGAGCTGTTTTTTTCCAGCACACCTATATATACATGGCTGCAGCTAATTCCAATATTTACAAAGGACTCACTGGAGCTGTGATCACAGAAACTGGTACTTCAAGTTAGGCCACACACATAAACAAAACATTTATAGTTATAAGACAAGATTTTGTATTTTGGGGTGTTATACTGTCATCTAACTGAAGCATTACCTTGCCACTTCTGCCTTTTCTACATCACCTTCTGTCTGGATTCAAATAACATCCTTGTGGCTAAGACATTATGCGTTCAAGTTGGAAAGTATTAATTTAGCTACAGTTTCTTTCCTGTAATTGTGTGTTTCTTCTATTTTTTACCAAATTAATCATACTGGCAGTCAGCTTTGCTGCTGCTCGTTTCTATTAGGGATCGTATCTCCTTGACTGCTGGAAGCTCAGTCCCCAGCCTGCTATCCTGCATGCTGACTTGTTCTCTCTCCTGATGATGGTAGGACCATGGGCCCTACTGGGACTGAGCAATCAATGTCTTCTTAAGAGTAGGAGAAAGCCATTGTAGCAGGGAGCAGAATAACTGCCCACTGACCCTCGTCTGCTGCAATTATTGTCAGGACTTATGAGTGTTTCCAAACCCAGCTAAGCAATGGAATGAACTAAGAAAAGTCAGTTCCTGCAAGGTACAGTATGAGCTCTCTGTATTGCATGCAGTTGTATTGTCCAGAGCCTGAAGATATGGTGTCTTAATATTCCTTTCTATGCTTCTCTAGAAGCCTGCTTCTGTCTCCTGTGTAATTCTGCCAAGCTCCTACCGTGCTAGCTCTACACTCCCTTTAATGAGCTTGTTTAGTCATTGTTTTACCCAGAAGAAATAACTGATCAAATCAAACCTAAAAGAATGAATGACAGACTGGGAACAAACACATTGCCTGAAGTCTCTGCAAAGAAACTATTCAGTAAATAGCTGGAAAAGGAAAATCAGGACGTAAGTAAGCATTTATGTAAGTGACTTAATGTTACTTAATGTAAACTTAAATGTTGCCTTTGGGAGCAACAGCTTCTAAGTTTTGCAATCTAACAGTGAGGAATTAATACTTAACCATTAGATTTAGGCACTGATTTGAAGGAGTTAAATTCCCAGGTTGCCTCTTCAGAGCAGGGTGGGGCATTGGGGAAGTCGGAGACAGAAAAAAAAGGCACCTGAACGCCCTGGAAAGGAGCAGCAAAACCCTCTGCCAAGCTCCCCTTCCTCTCCTATGCTCCAACTACTCCCCAGCTAAGGGTGTCCTGCCAGCAATTGCAGCCCTGGCTGCACCCACCTGCGTGCAGTGACTCGTGTGAGGAGCCTTCCCCACATCGGCAGGAGAGAGGGCCACGTCCGCGTCCTGTTCGCCTCTGCTCACAGCCACCCGTCCCCACTGGTGTGACATTGCACGGCATGGCCAGTGGCTGGGGCCTGGGGGCAGGGACATGGACATCGTGCCAGGCATCCGGAACGCGTCCTCTGGGGGACCGGGCACCGTGCGTGGGCCCCTGTCTGGCCCCTGGTACAGCAGGCACCAGGTGAGTGCGCACCGCGCCGCACCATGGTGGGGCCAGAGCAAGAGGAGGGATGGGGAGAGCGAGCGGGGCACTCATTTCAGCCTCTCTCCTGTGTGCTCTGAAGAGCCCCATTCCAGCACCTCTTCACTGCTGGCTCTGCTCCCTCTGCACCCCATTGTTCAGCCTGCGCTGCCCTGGCTCCCCCTCCGAGCAGTCATTTCTGAGTAGGAACTGATCAGAGCTGTTCTGTGCTAGGGCATCACTGGTTTTTGTCATCTGTGTTTCTGTCACTGTCAGTGCTGACAATGGATTTAGGCAATTGCAAAAGAGAGACTGAAACAGCCCCTGAGAACTAGCAATTTGAAGCATCTGCTAACAATAAAAATGAATTGGAGGTTGATTAAACCCTTTACCTTTTCTCTGCTTTTTGTTTCACAAACTAGAAGGCATACCTAACATTCTTGATTTTCTCTGCATATGAGGCAAACCACTTTTTCATGATGGAAAGTATTGGTATGAATTGCACATAAAAAGGCTTGCAGCTAGCTGCTCTCCTTTTCTAGGAGCAGCCCAGTAGCAGGTGATAGCCTGAAGAAGGTCCCAAAAACGTTCCCCTCTGGATTCTGCATTTGCTACTGGGTGGATATCCATTTGGCAGGGTGCAATTTGCAGCCCCACGTTCTCAGAGTGAAGGATTCCTGTGCACAGGTCCCTGGTGCAGCAGGACTCCTGGCTGATGGTGGCAGTGCTTTCCAGGACCAGAGCTGGGGTCTCTTACTGGGAGACAAGAATGTGGAGCCGGTGGTTTTACTGTGGGTTTGTGAATTAGGGTCCAAGGCCGTGAGCTTGCACAGCTGCCAAGAAGATGGCAGCAATAGGGAATTCCCTTGGCATGGGAATACCCACCTGCATGTCAGGGTGGGGGGGTTTTGTTGGCTTGGAAAACCTTCCAGTCCTGCTTCTGTACTCCTTGGGGTTGTTACATGAGTATTTTTGTTTTTTAAACGTGGTAGTCTTCTGGGTAGACCCTAATAATATTTTAGAGCCGCTTGGGTGTCTGTGGGTGAGACTGATATTCTGTTCTTTTATTTACCTTAGTTGTAGATTTGGACGAGTAATGGGTAACTATGGGTCATGTGTTGATGCCAGCCTTAATTTTTCCAACACTTAAATTCTTCTGTCCACGCCCATTTTCATGTTTTACATTTTTGGAAGCCTCAGAAACAATTTCCTCCTCCCATTCATGGCTATCCTGGCTGTGATTCAATGGATTATCCCATTTTCAGGTCTTCACACAGGGGCTCTTCCCCTTCCCCTTTTCTTGAGGTCATTGTGTCCTCTTGGTTTGAAAAGGAGCTCTTTGTTTTCTCCCTCTACAAGAGACCATAATTGCACTGGCTCTGATCTGCCTGGGAACATTCCAAGACAGCTGAGGTGAGTTACTTTTGGGGGAGTATTTTTCAGCCCCTTCAGGAGGTGAAAGAGTGAGGTCCGCTTTCAAGAGCTCCTGGACAGGAGGGGCTTGGCACGGCTACCAATTGCAATTGCCTAGTGCCACATGGGCATCAGACACATCCACACAGGAGCAGCAGATCTGATACATCCTTTGGGGAAATCCAGGGCACTAGAGTAGGCCTTCAATGATGTCTGTAAACACTCAGCTCCCTAGGAAAACTTAAAGTGGCTGTGTCCACGTGTATATGTGTAGTATAATGCCTCTTTGGGTTGGAATTACATTACTTTGTCTTTTGATTTAATTGGGATTATTCCTGAGAGGTCCCCTGATCAGGCTGATTGGATGCTAGCTGTTGGCATAAGAGTAGAAGGGGGCACAGATGACCATGGGGAAAAAAAGCTGGAGTTAGGATTTCTCCTTGGCATTGGCATGGATATAGCTTGGTTGATACTGCTTGAGGAGCTGCATCTCTGAAACCAGCAACACCCAAGCTGTGCTCCCACAGGAGGCCCTCTCTGTATAGGGATAGTGTGTTATGGGACTTGAGTGTGTTTAATGGTGCAGTAAAATCTGATGAAATATGTACTTAGTTACCTGAAGTATTTCCTGCAAACTAATACTGTAATATTTTTGTGTCTGCTTCAGTAATGAGTGTAGGAAGCCACAACAGGTGGGCTTTGTCTACTTAATAGAAGGTGTATATAATTGCCTCAATGTAATACATTTTTATTTCCCTCAGGACTTCTCATAGGTTTTAACTTATTTACAGTATTGTTGTTTATGGACAAAAACAATTTACAGGATTAGTTGAGATTATCTACAGTACTGATCTTGGTTTGACTTTGTATCAGAGTAGGAGAAAACAGCTGGGTGAGAACAGTCACTGAGAGCTCAGATGTTATAGAATCATAGAGTAGTTTGGGTTGGAAGGGACCTTACAGGCCAGCCAGTTCCAAATCCCCTGCCACGGGCAGGAACAAATTCCACTAGAACATGTTACTCAGAGCCCCATAACAGCTCTTCTGTAACTCAGCATTTCATGTCTGTTATGTGTAGACTTCTGCACTCTGTTCAAGTGCAGACGCTGAGCCAGAGATAGAAATTTATTTCACTTCTCCTTCCTTTTCCCTCTTTGCCTGTCACTTCACAGACTCTGAGTTATTACTGGCTGCTCAGAAAGCCACCGCGAAAGATTGCCTTATTTTGTGGGTTGTAGGAATAAATCATTTCTGCTCTGTATTATAGGGGTTGACAATGCTGGCAGTTCCTTCACGTGGATCTGTGATCTCTTGTCCCCTCACAGTCTGTCACAGGTGGTGAGTCAGGTGGTGAGTGTGTGCCTGATCTTTTGTGAGGTCTCATCAGTGAGCAGTAATGGCTGCTGTCAGGTGTGATGAGAAATCCCACAGATTAAGCATTCTTGTAGAGGTCTTTCTACTCTGCCTTCTATCATATAGATGAAATCTAGATTTTGTGTGGAATGCCACAATTGAGGTTTTTAGCTCATTCTGTTCAAGAAGAACATCTTCAGTACTTCAACTCTCCTGTTTTCACTTGAGGCTTGATGTCTTGTGCCACTGAGCCTCAGCAAGGTGAGAGCATCATTTAGTCCTGCTTTTTTCAGTGGCAGCACAGTGCCTGCTGGTACTTCTGATGCCATGGGGGCTGCTGTGGGGGACCCAAGGCAGGAAGGCAGGGAGCTGTCTCCAAGGAGAGAAAGATTTTCTCTCCATTTGCCTTGGCTGAGGAAGCACCCCAGAAAGTGAGGGTCCCTTTAGCTGGCACCATCACCAGAGAAAAATGCTGTCATGGTACATCCCTACAAATATTCACCAGGACATTTTAAACACTTAAGCAATGACATTTCCAACCATGTCTTTCAATTAGGAGAAGCTCTAGAGCAAGTCAAGGTGTCCGAGGGAAGTGTGGGTGGCAGTCTGAGGGCAGCATGGCCACAGCACAGGTGGGTTTCAATCAGGACATCTTTCTTCTGCGAGAAGGAAGAGAAAGGCTGTTAAAGGTGAAGGCAAACCTTACTGGGGTTCTTAATGTTATTTTCTCAGTCTCTGCAGGATACCTCAGTCTCCAGTCTGCTCCCTGATACACTGCAGATGTTAGCTTTTTCAGGTTAATCAGTAAACCAGTCCCTGAGCACAGGGAAAGTAGAGACAAACGTCCTCACCCAGCTTTCTGCTGGTGTACTCATCTGTGAAGGCTGCAGTGAAGTTTTTCCTGTTCAACACTATCCCTCCAGCTCTTTATTCTAAAACTGTTCACTGAAAGCAAACAAGGGTATCAAAACGCTGACTCTGTTTCATCCTATTGTCCTTTACCTGTCAGATTTCAGAGTTCATGGAGTTTCAATTTCCTTTATCTTACTGAGAAATGTGTTTGGGAGAAAATTAATACCATTTCTTAGGTATTAGGGAAATGTATATTGTTTTCAGCCCTAATAAATCAAAACTTAGGAAGAGGACTTTGGTCAGCCTTTCAAATACAACCTTTTTTAATCTCTCATAGGGGAATTCAAAACTTAAATGTTATAATGAAGCACATGATCACAGAATGGGTAAAGTTGGAAGGAATCACTGGAGATATCTAATTCAACCTCCCTGCTCAAGCAGGGCACACCCTAGAGCACATTACTCAGAATTGTGTCCAAAAGGCATTTGAATCATTCAAGAGAAGGAGACTCTACAGCCTCTCTGGGCAGCCTGTTTCCATGCTCTGTCAGCCACACAGTAAAAAATTCTTCCTCATGTTCAGACAGAATCTCCTATATTTCTCAGTTTCTGCCCACTGCAGCTAGAAGCAAGAGGAAGCATTGCATGATTTTCCGGTGTTGTTCTGCTGTCAAAAATCCAGCAACTTTCCATGGTTTAGTGCCCATTTAACTAGTTTCTGCTAGAAAACAATTTGTGGCTTTGGCTCATAGATGCAGGACTGTCCACTGGGCCAGCTTGCACACAAGCTCTCAGGCTCTGCCAGAGCTGTAGGTCTGATCTGCTGAGGGTTGTGTTCTGATTAGCTTTAGTATGACCAAGAAGCTGACATGAGAAGGCAAAATTGAACACTGGTTAGAAAATACTGCCTATATCTTTTTTTCAACCTCATACATTCATTCTGCTCTGCTGGACATCAATTGTCCCTGCAGATGTAAAGATCACATCTCTGATGTGAAATGAGAACACAGCTTATAGACTGCAGCCTCCAGCTTAAAGAGAGACCATCTGCAGCTTGGGAACTTGCTCATTATTCAAAGGTAAGGGAAATAAGTACAGGAAAGCATTACCCCTTGCCTGTCCCTTTGCACAATACTAAAAGCATGTCTGTATCATCCCAGCTCTCAAATTTCATAGGGAAATACAAGGTTTTTTCCATCAACCACTGCAAGCAGAGTGGGAGTAAACCGTGGAGCTGTTTATACCTCTGAATATAGAGGAGGCTGGACATGGGGCAGCAGGTCTGGAATAGTGGGAAAATAGCCCAAAGACTGGAGGCAGTATGCAGTTTTATAAGCCTGCTTGAGGAGTGGTCTGCTTATCTGGTTTCCACCAGGCACTTTTCTGGGTCCCAGAACAGAATTTTCTAGTGTGTGTTATTGGCAAGCCTCTACTGTCCTGCTTGGGTTCCCCCTACAAAGCCGGGAAGGGGTCGTGTGCCTGTGGCAGTTTCCCTGCTAAGCCCAGCGTGGTGCTGGGCAGCAGAGAGCAGCAAACCAGCCCAGCTCCGCAGTCTGAGCTTGGGGCACACGGACTCGAAGCAAACGCTGATGATGGGAGACCTCACAGTCCATCTATTCTGGACATTTTCTTTTCTTCAGCATTGCTGGCAGAGCTGCTTGCAAGAGTGTTCCCTCACCTGACAGGCAACAGAAGCTGGTGGGCAAAACACTTTTATTTAGGCTGATACCTCACAACTCAGTTTGAAGAAGTCTAGGTAGCTCTTCCTGGACACCTCATCCAGGGCATTGGAAATGAATGCTCTTGCAGAGCTGGGCCATGCTAAGCACCAGCTACAGCTTGTCCGAGGGTCTGTTGTCTGATCCTCACTGGGCTGTTTTTCACAAATCTCAGACTGTTGTCAATGTTTCCCTTCCCAGCAGATGCTATGGTAAAACGAGTTTTAATTTTTTTCTGAGGACATTAAAGAACATTTGCATTTGATTTTTTTTTTTTAACTGATGACTGAGGTGACTGCAAGTTAAATAGGAGCTTTGTAATTATACTAATCTGTTTTAAGAGGCATGAGAATGTTAATTAGGAAATTTCTAGGCAGTAAGGAACATTACAATACTTGTCATTTCTCAGAAAGTGGGGTGCAGAAAACAGATACAAAGAAATTTGAGTCACTGATTACACATATCCTACCTAGTGCAGAATGTACGTTTGCTTTGGACTGCTTCAAAATGGTATGTTACAGAAAAATGTGGTGCATAGTGCAGGCTGTGTCTGATAATCCAGCTTAGCCACTGACTAGAGGGCCTAAACTATGGACCCAGCAGAGCAGGGTGAATACTCCTTTTCCCTTAGTCAGCATTGAATGGGAAAGACCAGGCATGGGATGAATCTGAGTCCCTACACTGCTTTGGAGGTGCCTGGCCCAGTGTAAAGCTTTGCCCTTCCTGTTCCCATCTTCTAGACTAGTCTACAATTAATGACTTTAAATTAAGTTGGCTGTGGCCACTGCGCTGATTTTTGAGTCTCACAGCATGTCTGTGAGTTGCAAAGTGATGTAGGGTGAAAGCCTAGCTGCTCATACCAACACTTGCCTGTTCCTGAGATTTCATGAGGTTACTGCATGGATCTAGGACATTGCTGTCACACAAATGAGTAGTGTTGCTTCCACCTTGAATCTGTGCTTCTGCTGCTTCATTTGTCCTAGCACTCATTTGACTCCTGATGAGGCAGTTTGTCTGGGTAAATTGACAGGAAAATACTCATTGATATAATTTTTTTAATAAAAGTTGGCTTTCATGTAAAATCTCACCTGTAACACCAGCCCCTTAAGATTTTGTGATCCAAAGACTGCATTGCTCTTCGGAGCTTAAGTGTGATCCTTCTTTTACTATGGTCTTGAAGTCTGCTTTGGCCATTGATAAAAAAGATGTCTGAATCTCATCCTTGCATGTCTCCAACAGTCTACCATATCTGATTAAGTCCTCTTTGAAGGAATCAAAAGAAAACAAATTACTCAAGCAGAAATCTCACCAAACTCAAAAAGCAAGGCTTTAGAAAGATGAGCAAACAGCAGACTGTGCACTTCAGTCATAAGGGAAGTGAGGACCTTTGACTAACCTGGTAACTGGAGACTGTGATTATTTCATTTGGAGTTTTGGTGACATGTATAAACTGTTATGCTCATGTTTATAATGTCACCACGGGTTGTCCCAGAAGAATGGCATTCACTAATGTGAGCAGTAGGGAGATATGCTTTCCATGCTTTGACTAATATGGACTTTGAAACATGCGGCCAGCAGTTTGGCCAGTTGGTGTGTGAATCAACACCAGGCCTGGAGCAGAGCTCTTAAGAAAGGGATATTTGCAGTGTGCTCAAAAGTAAATAGTCAATATCTAACTAAACGGATGTGTGCTGCTTAAACTGAGGTTATACTGGTATAACTCCACTCTCATCAATAACATTCATGGCTGATTTACGTCATCTGTGCTAGAAGGTTTGGCCTTGTTTGGTGATATGAACTGTTTTGCCCATAATGGGGAAATGAAGAGAGATTATGGAACTGTGATAGTGAGAAATCACAGAATCGTTAAACTCTTGGATGAGGCACACAGCCACTCTCTTGCTATATTTCCGTTTGTATCCTGCTGTGTTTTGCAGAAACAGCCCTGTAATGTGGAGGTCTATAGTGAAATGCAAGGTTTGGAGGATGTCCCTCCACACATGAAAACAATGGCTCAGGGCAAAGCAAATACTGGCTCCTTGGGCAGGACTTCTTCATGGTGGCTGAGGTGACGTAGTAACATGGAAGTGCATATCCCTTTGTGGGCATGCACTTCTACCTCCTGCTGACATTGAATTCCCAAGAACCAAATCAGCCTCATGGGAGCTGAAATCTCCACCAGAGTCCTAGATAACATTTGATGACTTGACTGTCATCTTGCTGGAAACAAAGTAATTTTGCCAGCTGATATGGATTGCACTTGAAGCCCTTTTCTTCAACAGTGAAGGATATCTTCACTGTAAAGATGCTCCTGTGAAAAACAACCAAAATACAGGGTTTGTGTGCATAACAGACTTGTACCCACAACAGTTAACTCCCAGTTAAAACCCAGCTTAAAATTTTTTGGGCTCTAGCTTGGGCGTAAATAGATTGTGACTCCATTTACTTTGCTTTATGACTCTAACCTACTATTTCTTAATGTTTCTTTTCCATTTCTATTGGGGGTATTGTTGTGGGTTTGGGGATTTTTTTTCTGCTTTGGAATTGTCACAGGGTTCTTGTGCTTATTGACTTCTTATCACATGATTTTCCTTTGTTTCTCTCTCAGTAACAATCTTTTAGTCTCCCAGTGGAGACTAAAGCACCATGAACATTTCCATTCAGTGTCTGTGTTATCATGTAGCAATGACTCAGTCATCATGTCAAGATGACCAAGAGCAAAGTATCTGCAAAAGTTTCGGTCAAACAAATAATAGCAGCTTTCACCTGACCAAGTGTCTAGCTCCATCTCTTGACTATTGTACTGGTTTTTGCCAGAGTTACTGTTCTTCATAGTAATTTGTGCGGTCTATGTTTTGGATTTGTGATGAAAAAGTATTGCTAGCAATCAGGATGTTTAATTGCTGGTGAACAGTGCTTGCACAACATTGAGATGTGTTTTGTTTCTCATACTGCCCCATCAGTGTGTAGGCTGGGGCTGCACAAGAAGCTGGAAGGGGACACAGCTGGGACAGTTGATACCAACTGGCCAAAGGAATATTCCATACCATATGTGTCATGCCCAGCATATAAAGCAGGAGGAAGAAGTGAAAAGGGGGACATTTGGCATTGGTCCTCCTAGGTAACCATTGCCCGTGATGGAGACCTGCTTTTTAAGAAATGGCTGAACACTTTTGCACCGATGGGAAGCAGTGAATGAATTTCTGATACTGCTTTGCTTCTCATGCAGCGTTTGTTTTATCTATTAAACTGTCTCAATCTCAACCCACAAGTTTTTGCGCTTTTACCCTTCCAGTTTTCTCCCCCATCTTGCTGGAAGAGTGGCTCCAGCTGTGTGAGGCTGAGCTGCTGGCTGCAGTGATAACCACACATCAGAGACTGCCAGGACAAACTGAAGAGCATGGTTTAAAAAGCATGCATGTGAGAGATAATAGCATCTGGCTCATGAAAAGGATACTCAGTTCTCCTTCATCTCTTTAATTCCTGAAAAGGAATTTATCTTCCTGACCCCATTTCCATAGTAATCCCTGTCAAGAAGAAGCTCTATTACCATTATATCCTATACTAATGCTAAAATAGCAGGAAGAAAAGACAGCAAGTTCTGTGTTGGAGAATCCGCATAAGATACAGTTGCTGAAAGACCAACAATACTCAAAATTAGGAGGGAGAACATCACCTACTTGTTATCTCTAAGTACAATAGACCATTTAAAAAGGTGTTAAAGGTATGTAGAAGGGGTCATTCACCTACATGGATCTTAGTTTTCTCTTGCATAAGGCAGCAATGAAGTAGATGCTTTGGATTTTTGTGAACTAAACACCTACTCTTTGTGTCAGCATTCACCATGAATTACAAAATGCTATTAATACTTCTATACTTTAAACAAGTAAACTACAGTTTGTAGAAAAATATCAAAATGTACAACTGCAGTGTGTCACAGGGAGACAGCTGAGCAAATACAAGCCTGCTACCTATCTCAGGCCCTTGCAAGAAACTTGCATATGAGGCCATTTATGTAGAGTTTATTTTTTTATTCCAAGATTTGCATCTTACAGTTTTGAACATAAGTATCTGCAAATTAAAAGCTTCCAGCTGTGTGTTTGTGTGTATGCACCAATCTACATACGTGTGAATATTTCAGAGAGTGCAGGACCTCTTGTTTTTGATCACCACCGATAATCTAGAAGTTTTTATATTTAAATGAATAAAGCTGCTAAGCAGAAGGTTCTGCCTTCTGGAGTCCACTCATTTTGTTTTTGTTTTTTTTTCATTAGGAACTATCTAACTATCTGTAAATGATTAACATTCCCTCTGGAAATGAAATGAGGAGAGCCAAGTGTGAGAGGTGCAGGAAGGAAAGCAAGGAGCATC
>WAAG01029257.1:0-10104 GCA_013390105.1 Tichodroma muraria
CAGGGGATAAATAATGCATATGAGGGAAGAAAATTTACATTATAAGTTGATTAAACTGCTTAACAGTTTTTAGCCACTCTCTAAATAAGGATTTTTAGCCAGATTTAATCTATGCAGTGTTTCATGTCCAAAGAACTAGCATTTAATCTCTGTTTAACTGAAATTTAGTTAGCAATGTTGACACCTCTGCATTTTAACACTGGGATTTCTTTGTGAGACACAATCCCTTTCACTCAACTTAATATCCCATCTTGGTCTCTAAGGGAAAATAATTGAGTTTAGGCTAGTTCTAAATAGCGATAAGGACAGGGAACACAGATGGGTATTTCATTGATTAACACTAACACTGGCCTAAGGCCTTGGTGTCAGGCATTAGATTAGGACATTACTAAGAGAATGACAGAGTTTTGGCACTTTATTCCTCCTCAATAACATTCTTTCACATATTAAGTTTATCCCACCCTAGGTAGCTACTTTATCATGCAGAAGGCCTTAATCCACTGATGTGACTCTATCTGCTTTCACTTTGATGCTGCCTCTGTTTACAAGAGTAATGCAGCCTGTGTAAGACAAAGTACTCGTGACAAGAACAACTGAATAAGGCTTTTAGATGCACAGAGCTCTGACCTAAAAAAAAAGGAAAAAAAAAACTTCAATAAACTTCAAAATACTCCAAAGCAAAAGAGAAGGGAAAAAATCAACAAAAAAACAGAGGCTTTTTGAAATGAAGTTATGTTGTTTGCATCATGAAGAAGCAGACATGAGTTTTCCATCAAGAAGATTCAACTTTACTGATCTTCTTGTACTGCACTTTATCTTTTCTTCACCTTTGACCTTCCTTTCAGTGTCTCCTCAAGGCATCATGAACGTAAGCCTTGTGGTGTTCTTTTAGAAGTAGGATTGCTGCTATCCCCTCTGGTGAATTTAAGCAGCTGTTGGAGTCAGTGACAAGGTTGGCTACAGATTTGGTGTACTGGCTGGGAAAGAGATTATGGGTCAGTCCCCAGTGCTGGGAGACAAAAGATTCAAGTAGTTCAGGATTTTTTGGATATCCGAAAAAGATTTCATGAAATTTGTAAAGATCTAACAGTGTATTGCAGGTTTCATGTGGTCTAAACAGCTTATAGCAAGTAAAACTCTAGGTAGCCAGTAAGTGGTGTTTTCACAGTAATGCTGTTTTGCAGAGGTGTATGAGGTCTTGTGTAATATAATTCCACAAAATTGCGTTGCTGAAGAAAGAAACTACTGATTCTTAGCACTTGCAGGAACTGTGACTGTTAGATGGACTGCCAATTTTATGAAACTTAAACTAGATTATTGGTGTATTTATTACAAGAAAATGAGTGCTGGTGAGCTTTTTCTCTCTAGTTAATAGAAAATTTAATAGACTGGCTACTGAGAGTGGCATTTTGGATTTTTTAAAAACTCATTTAAAGAGATGCTAGCAAATTTACCTCCTTTTTTTCTAAATCATGGGAAATTTTTTGAAACTCCTGAAAGACAACAGAGTTATGGGCAGTGAGACAAAGGTTTTGACCTTATTGGTTTAAATCTAATGAAGATTTTTCTTCTAGAAACACAAACTTACTTAATTTTGTTTGGAGTGTCGCTGTACCTGGATTCTGACTGAAGGTAGGAAAGGAAATTGCCTTCTTTCAGTTTCAGACAGCTTACAATAATTGTTATTTTATAAGCATTGTAAGCCTTCTGTGAATGCTGGCAACAAGAAAATGTTATATTTTTATATTTGCATATAAAATAGTCCTATTAAGATTGTTTAAAATTATCCACATGACTATTTTATATAGTTCTTGTTTACACAGATTGAAAATTTGGCCTTCAGTGTTCAGACAGAAACACGTGTTTTCTTTTCTTCTCACTTAAACTGATGCTGAATAGAAATAACTCCATCTAAGTCAGTAGAGCTGAATAAGAACTAGAGAAAAAAGTCCTATCTGACAGGTGGCATTTTTTTGCATGCATTGAGATATCACACTGGGATATTATCATGTGAGAACTTATCATGTGACTTTTCCAGACCTGTAATTTTATATGGTTGCTCCTACCTATTTTATAGTTTGTACACTGTGTGGACAGTTTGTTGTTCAATTTTCTCCACAAATTATATGAATTTTGTTTGAGTTCCCCAGCCAAAAATCTTTCTGCAACTATCTCTTTAGAATGTTACAATTATTTTTATAATGATAACAAGTCTTAAGTGACTTGTGTTACAGAGAATGCTAAAGCATCTTCCAATTCTGTTTTTCAGATCATTAACTATTTTTTGCACAGCAGCTTCAAAATGTAAAAAAGTGTTTGTTCTCCTACTTTTTTCAGTGACAGCTTTGTGGGAGTTGAGTCTGTGGTTACAGTTTTCAGTGCAGGTCCTTTTCCCTAAATTTCTTTGTAAATGAGATGTTATTGGCAGTGTTGATGAAAAAGAAGGCTCATAGAATTAAGCTGGAGCCTGACAAAGTGTGACTAGATGCTGGAAAACTTCACCTTTGCTTTATCCTGGCAGCCTCGGCACAGTTTTCTAAAGGTCCTTTCTTGGCAGCCTCTCTAAGCAAAAGAAGATATAATGGCAAGTTATAGTTCGATTTTTCAGGTATGGACAGGGATTGCCACATAATGCAGGACTTCAGGTCAGGATTCCCAAGAAGAAAGGTGAGCATAAGCATCCCATGGCCTGTACTCTCCACAAAGAATTTGCATTGGTTTTGATAGCACTTGAAAACACAAAAGTTCTTAACAGTTCAAAGGGTGGTATTTTAAAAAAATACTAAGCTGTATTTGTTAGTTCTGAACACTGAAGTGATGTGAATGTAACTGTTTCTGCCCACTGTAAGATTTAAAAAATTCTCTTTCAAACCCTTCTTTTGCGTCCTTTTTCTCAGTATGGTAGATAGAAACTTTGGGTTTGGAGGAGAACCGGGTGCAGTTGTGAGGCCTTTGAGTTCTTTATGTGCAGCAATGAACAGGCTGGTTTCAGATTTAAGAACATGGTGTTACTTCAGATCAGGAACATGAGTTTCTCTATAGTATTTACCCTTTTGTGCAGGACATCCTGACAGCTAGGGTTTTAAACCTCCATGGGTTTTTTTTGTTTGTTTGTTTATTTGTTCGGGGTTTTTTTGTTTGAAAAGGGATTATGCCTGTGCAGAAAAATGTAGAACATTTCCTTGAGACTTCCTGTCAGTGTATGAGTTTAATGCACGTTTGAGACATTGGCAGCACTATAATAAGCCACAGTGGTAGTTACCATCTGTCATGTTGCCGAACTATCTCAAGGCATATTTGTCTTTCTCAGGGAGGAGAGAATATGTCCATGCACTTGGAAATGGAAAGAAAAGCTGTGCTTTTAGCCCACCCTTACCACATAACCACATCTGGTGCTTCTGGACATACACAGAGGAGATTAGCTCCGTCTACCCAGCGCAGTGCCCAGAAAGGCAAGGCGGACGCCTGCTCACTCTCTACAGCTTAGTCCACTTCCAAGGCAGCTTCAACTGCAATACCACGCTGCCAAAATGTCACTGCTGTTTGTTGTTCATTGGATCACTAGTAGCCTTCCTACAAAGTCAAAAGTGCAGGAGACAAAGATGAGTTAATGGGACCTCAGTGGGTCTGGGAATCGCAGGTGTGGGCCAAAGCCTCTGCTGGTCTTCTCCCTGCTCCTAGGTGTAGCTGCTGTGCCACTATGAAGGCTCCCAGGTGGGAGCCTTGCAAACATGCGCTGCTCTTGCTCTTTCTGCCTTCAAAAAAAATGAGGTGTCTGTGTCTGGAGGCCAGGGCACCAGCTTGACAAGGTCTGGTGGGAAAACGGAGCAGGGGAAAAAAACGTTATCTGGGAAAAAAAAACAACTTGAAAACCCCACTCTTAATTAGCTAAAATATGCCTGAGGGAAAGCTGGTGAAAGTAAGTATTAATGCTGAAACACCACAATAATTTGTTGATTTTACTTTTTAAGTGTTCCACGGTTTCTGGAAATAAGGCAGAACAGTGATTGTGTGTGTCAGATTGAGTCTGTGTTTTCGGGCAATTCCTGTGTCACCATTGGGATGCAATTTCCACTGTCACTGATATCAAATACATTCTCAAGCACCTGATTTTACTGTCAAAAGTGAGATGATTCCTGAGGGGCAAAATTGCAGCTTCATTGTTTATTGTGTTCAGATCAACCAAAAATCCAACGTGTCGCAGTTCTTTGATAAAATGGACTATATTAGAATGAATTTCACATTAAATGCAGACTTTTATCAAATTCCAGCCACCTCCTAAGACGACTGTGCATGTGAAACAATCTAGACAATAATGCAGTAGGAGTTTAAATAAAACTGAAAGTCTTTAGGCCCCAACTCAGAGTTAAAACTCTTAGAAATCTTGTCTAATGTGTTGTTTATGCTGCCTGCCCCCATTATTTGAAAAATGCAGGCTAGCCAAAAGTTTTTGATCCTTCTGCTATTAACAGATGGTATATGTAGCTAAGGATAAGCTGAGACTATCACTTAGGCCGCAAGCAAAGGGGTGAGGGATGCTCCCCTGTGGGTACCCTTAAAAGGCCATAAGCTTGAGTAGCAAAAATGAAAAGGTCTAGTGCTGGTGTTAATTACGCAGAAACCACACAGAAAGTGCTCGCTGTCACAGAGTTGAGAGGTTGTGCATCCCTTCCAAAGATAAAAGGCATGGTATGAAAACATTTTGCAGAGGACAATGAAGTGAAGATTAGCATAATCTTTTGCAGTATCCTCAGTAAGCTATCCATGAGTGAGCTGCTTTTTTCTCATTCCTTTTGCTCTAATGTCTGGATTTAAGGAATGGCAATGTAAGAATAGGCTTTGTCCTTGAAGCCTGACAGTTGTGTTTTCCCGCCTTCATGTGATCATCCTTGTTGCTAGTGTACTGCTCTTCTGGTAATCAGACAATGGAAGGAAAATGAAGTGTCAGTTCATTGACAGAACCTTATCCTGGCTATGTTTTTTATCTTAATCCAGACTCATCAATGCTCTCACTCTTTCATATTTTCTCATTTCTTCTGAATCAAAAATGTAAAATCTCTTTTGTAAATATTTGGGATGAAAGTAAAGGCAAATAATGCTGGAAAAATCCTAAAAATAGCTCCACAAAGCCTGAAAGCAGCATAAGAGTATAATTCCTCTCTGCTTGGGAGGAGAGTGTCTGTGGTGGATGCCTGTTTAGCATGTTAAATTGAGCATGCTTCCATACCTACCTCAGCGAAAATGGCTCTTTAGATGCACGTCCTCTGGAGCACAATGTTTAGTTTTAGCATGGAGACTTAGCCATATACATGTTTTGGTTTAGCGTGACTGTCTCTAGGGCTGACACAGTGGCTAATACTCAAGTTTGTTAGCCACTTTGATCCTGAGTGCCCTGTTTTAAGTCTTGCTACTACTGGTTAAGCTAGCACTTTGTTACCGCAGGGATAACTGGAGGATTCGGAGTGTTGGGAGGCACTATCCCCAAGATCAAAATATAAAAATAGGTCTGAGGTCAGGGAACTGTACAGACCCCCAGAAGCTTTTCAGTTTTACAGCTGGAGATAGTCTCTTAAGTATATATAAATCGTCATTAGGATTCTGACAAAGAAGTGCACGATGGGATTGCTGCAGGGCAGGCTCTTTGAATCTTATTCCTGATAAAAACCACTTCTGGCTGGCTGACAGGAGACAAGGCAAGTTCAAGGAAGGCATTAAAAACATCTTAAATCTATTGATGGCAGCAGAAGTGTTGGGATGAATAGTTTGGGATTAGGATGAAAATTTCTGAGTGCAGTCAGGGCAGAGAATTTGGCTCCAGCTGGCAATTCTGGGGAGAAATATGTTCCTGAATATGGTCAGATTCAAACAATAATGCACAGGATCACTGTGAAACTTTCTGAGAGGGTATAGTTGATTTTTTTCCCCTTCCTTTTCGTCCCCCCCATTCTCCCCAAGGAAAACCTCTGTCTGATTGAAATATCACTCTCGCAGAAGGCAGGCTACCTATCAAAGAGCTCCCTAGCAAAGGCACCAGTGAGGCAGCAGGAGTGGATTTCAGGGCATTGATGGGCACCTCTGCCCTTCTAGGAGCAGCTGCAGTGAGACATAGAACCAGGAACTTCCCACGTCTGCTTCTCTTTAGCAGAGCAGAGGGGCAGCGTCTTCCCACTGCCTCACATGCTCTTGGCAGCCTGGGATGATAGAGGGCAACACACCTTTGCCTACCTGGGGCCAAAATTTCCTTGCTGAACAAGGAAAGCGTCACTACTCATCTTTGCAAATCAACAAGCAATGCAGCTCCTTCCACACAAGGGCTGAAAGGAGCCTGAGGCAGACATGGTGTTTTTAGCCTTTTCCAGGCTGTGGCTCCAACCCAAAGGCTTTGGGTGGCATGTGTTTTTGTCACCATGTTAGTGGCTGCCCAGTTGTTCGTGACATTCAGTTTCCCAAATTCTTCATCCCACACAATGATGTGCATGTTAAGAGTTTTTGCACTAGAAGACCAATAATGTCTAACCCCTGAACAAGTAATTTCAATGTACCTATAGACTTGCTGCTCTCAGTCAGGCAAGAAGCTGTTGCTCATTTTTATTTGGATTTTGCATTGATGTAAGAGCACTGATGGTTAGAGCATCACACTTGCCCCAGGTCTTCATGTGTAAAGCTCTATTGCCTTTGGCCGTTCTGGAAATACTTACCTCTGTGAAAATGAAGGGAGCATCCATGTCTGCCCACAGGGGCATGCACTGTAACAGTGGCTATGGGCAGTGTGACTGCTGCAGCACAGGCTGTGGTAGCTCCTTCTGCAGGCATAAGAAAATTCTAGTGGGAAGACTTTCTCTAATAATACAAGAAAAATTGTGTTAATTTTCTTCCTAACTGATGGTCAGTGGAGCAACGACTGAAAAACACGTGCTTTGTTTGAAAGACTAAAGAAACTGGTAACTGATCATACCCACAACGGAACATCAGCTCATACCCCCCAGCACAGTCCAGAGCCATATGATTTGGAACTCCAGTAGGTTATTCCTCCTTGAGACCTTAGAGGTAATGTTTTTTTTCCTATGATTCATGGACAGTGCATCAATGTGATTGAAATCTAGCCTGGCATTTTGCTGAGTGCAAATGAGAGTGTCTCTGTTAAAAGAACAGTTCTGTGAGAGGGTGACAAAAGGACCTAGTGGTCAGAGTTATCCTATGTGCTAGCAGTGAGAGTGGTTATCAGCATTTTGTTGAAGAAAAAAATAAATTGCAGCTTTTCTATCCAACCTAGAAATCTGCCCCAACCTAATGCAAGCAGACAGGTTCAGTGCTACCTAAAATTATTTTGCCTCGTCAGTGAACTGTGGTGTTTGTCTGTTCATAAATACTGTGGACACCTTATTGTCTGCTCCACTGCCATCTGACACACAAAATTGAATCAAATACTCACAATATCCAACTTGTTGTCAGATATCAGATACTAAAATAAGACTGCTTCCCTTTGTGTTTTAGCTATCATGTTTTGTTATGTCAGACTCTGGGATCATGTTATGTTTGACTGGGTCTCTCTGAAAAAAGACCCAAGTGATCTGTGATTCATGTTGATGTGAGTGAGACAGCAGTTGGTGAGCAGCAGATAATTGAAAGTTTGCAAGACATTATACCTAGCTGTCAGCACAGCTCTGGATTTGCATAATTGTTCAAAACATCAATGAAAATTGTTATATTTAATTACATCTTATTTACAGGGACTTGCTCTAATATTTGATTTATATTGTCAAGCAGTGAAACAGACTGCCCAGGGAAATAGTTGAGTCACTATCACTGGAGGTATTTAAAAAATATGCAGGTGTGGCACTTTGGGACATGGTTTAGTGGTGGACTTAATAGTGTTGAGTTAATGGTTGGACTCAAAAGATTTTAAAGGTCTTTTCAAACCTAAACAATTCTATGGTTCTATATTTGGAAGAGTGTTAAGTGAGGTACAAAAAAATTGGAACCTATAGATAAACAGGAACCAGTGCATGAGAAAGCTTATTATAAATTTGATAATAGTTATTTTCTTCTTTCAGAAATGCTTCATAATAAGATATCCTTAAAGCACCAGCAGTGATAACCATTTAAGCTTCCCACAAGTGCAAGGTAACAGGAGTCAGGAATTATGAAGAGAACATAGGTGTGACAGCAAATATCTCACAGCTTTCTTGATCACTACAGAAGAAGACAGGTGAGATTTAATTTCTGATAAAGTTTCTTGGAAGTGCGAGGGCTTCTCTGTGGAGCTAGCACAAGATCTGTTGTATATTTAGGATGGCAAAATTTGAAACATGCACATAGGCCAGGATGCTAAATTACACAACAGGCTTCCTATAATGACTATCACCTTTAAAAATGCAGTCCACAGTGCTTTCCAATGCATGGTGTTCATACTAGCACCTTCTCTTGGGAACATTATTCATCATAAGGTACTACAGCCAAACACAGAACTCTTCATTCCCATGGTCTGTATTCAGATAGGGTATATCCCACTCTATTCACTGTTAGGAATTTTCGTGTCAGTATTTGGATTTGTTCACACAGATGTTTGTGAAAGTGCTGCTTTATTCACATAAAACCTCTTTGTGTGAAAAAAATAAAGGGACTTTAACAAGAACATTAATCTTTTGCTACACAGCATTCAGTTTTCTCTTTGAGAGCTGTCATTCATTAGGTGCAGACACAATATTGCATGATTCAAGCAAATGCTTATTCCTTAAAAAACTACCCAGAGAAGCAAGATGTACACCAGCTCTCCATAGGCTCACCTGCAGCTCATTGAGAAAACTGATGGAGTTCAATGGGATTATGGGGAATATGAAAAGCTGAATGTATGTCTAAGTATTGTCAGGATCAGGGCTGATGCACATATCCACCACTATCAGGAGCAGTCTTTGAATTATTAATGATTAGAAAAACTGCCTAAATTAATTGGATAATTTATTTGTAATGAATAATCCGAGTAGCTCTATGTATTCCTGCCCTTGAATAAAGCAGTTTAGAGGTGCTGCCTGCCTCTTGTTTCGAATGTAGTTAAAGCTTCAATTAGGCTTGCCTACATTGAAACTTGACATACCAGTTTCTTTCACGTATTTGTACAGACAGAGAAGCAAGCCTGTGTTTGGGTTGTATTTTTTCAAGGTTTGAAGTCTTGTTCAAAGATCTTGAAAGATTGAATGACTGAGGACATAGACTGGAATTCTGCCCTTCAGTTTATGTGCAAAATCAAAAACATGCAAAGTTTGGTAGTATCTGAGTTTCATCTGATAAGGCATACATTAAAGTATAAAAAGAAAGCCCAGAAATAGGAGACTTGTCAGTTTGAATGTTAGTTAAATAAGTACATAAGATAAACAGTTCAGTGAGGGTTATGTAGCTGAATTTTCAATCAGGATGCACAAAAGGCTGTTGCAACAGCATCTTCCATTACCAAAAACATGTAGAATTTGTTGCACAAAGTAGCAGACAGTTTACAAAGGAAAATCTACCAGTTTTAATGGATCTTTCTTTTCAAATTAAATATTATTAACCGAGAGCACCAAAAATGCCCTTAACCATGAACTCTTTTAAAAATCCAATATGCAGCTGGTTTTGACTGTTCATTTGTCACTTAATTAGCACTGAAAAGTCTTTCTTTCAAAACTGTTTATTTCATACCTGCAAACAGGTACTGAATTATTCTAAATTTAGTTAAATGCATCCTTCTTTTTAGTTTTAATCTTGAAATAAATTACTGTTGCCATTCTGTTGAGTATAATTGGATGAACAGCTGCAAGTTTGTGATACTACCACTTAATTTTCACATGGTACAATACACTGTTAAACCATTTTGCACCATTATAGTATTAAATTTGAAATAATTGGCCCAGAAATTCAACGCTAACTAAGCTTTTGAAAAAAGGAAAGAAACAATTGATGTTTAGGTGGACCAAAGTGCTCACTGCCTGTATCTTTACTGAAGGGAGCTGCTTCCACTGCTGGGAAAAGGTGTATCAGGGACACAGGAGACAGGCAATAGGGCAGGAGCCAAATGCAATAGCTTCTAGTGCCCCTGTCTGAAGACAAACCAGTGACTGCCTGGAAGAA
>WAAG01029257.1:10140-22130 GCA_013390105.1 Tichodroma muraria
AGAGAGTGAGACAGGGTAAAGGTGGAGTTCTGACCTAATCAGGAAATAGGTTTCAAAGGTATCTGAGAGGGAAGAGTTGGCTATGGGTATGAGAGAAGCAGAAAAGAAGGAACAGCTTTTAATGTAACTTGCAGTGTGTGTGTGTGTGTGTGTGTATGTGTGTGTATATATTTATGTATATATACATATACAGATATATACGCATGGCAGTGAATTTGAACATTCTGGGGTTTGCAAGGTGCAGCACGGCAAGGAATAAACGTTTTGTACTTTCCTTGCACGATCTTCACTTTTGTTTCTTGCGTATGGCATTAGAAGGAGCTGACAAAGCAGGACCAGTGATCCAGAGAGCATGGTATCCACCTGCAGTTTGAGAGCCGTGTGTATATCCTGGGTTTGCCAGCTGCTAAAGCTCTGTTCCTTTCTATGGTGACATGGACAGGCTGCTTTGCTCACTATATTGTCACATAAAGTATGAAAAGGGAGGACATGGCACACTGCTTTCTCTTCCAAAATGTGGCATGTTTTACAAATCGGTGACCAGGAGCAACAGTGAACACAAGAGATGTGGAGCTCTGAAAGGTCACAACTTAGAGTTGGGTGGAGGTGCACCTCCATGGAGATCATCAGTGAAGAACACTCTCTGGTTACAGCGCTATTCTGTGGAACACTAAGGCTCTTTAAAATGTGGTACATAGTCTTACCTACAAAATATTGTCACAAATTAAAGCTTCCTCTTAAGGCTTTTAGGACCTTCCACGGGATTCAGGTTTCAGTCATGAGAGAAGAGTCTCCTTTCGTATCTACAGATATTGTATATAAAATTTAAGCACTACTGTTTATTGTGTTTTTTCACATGTGTAATTTATCTGGATTCTGCAGGTATACTTTTTTTTACATTTGTCCTTTGGTGTTAATGTATTTTTTGTAGAATATGTGTAAATAGATATGAGCAAACTGTGTAAAAGTTATTCAGCTACCCAGTGAACCATGTAATCTGTTGATTCATAGAGACAACAGATAATAGAGTGAGATATTTGCTTTACACTGTCTGTATAGTATCTAGGCACAGAGTCAATTTGTGTCCTGTCGGGGCATGTTGTACCACACTATATTATCACTTTGAGGATAGGCAATTTGGGTAATGAATATGTGAGCTGGTGGGGGTGGAGAAGTATCTCTGATATTATCTATAAAGTGGAAAGATTGAACCAACATTTTGGTTTCATCCCGGTTAATACAAAGCACTCACAAAGTGTATACAAGTGTATATTTTTGTATACAAAAGCACACTTTGTATACAAAATACATCACAGACAAGCTCTTTTGCTATTTTGGAAACAGTATTGTTAATTAGCTTCTACCTTCACCTCTATCATAAAAATGAAAACAATGCACTAAACACTGATATTTTCTTTGTACAGCAGGTATGAGTAAAAATACCATCCCTGTGGAAAAACACAAAAATTAAATGGGAGTAAATGAGCATTTTGAGAACAGTTAAAAGAGAAAAGTTACTATTTATTATGCTTGATCCAAGGATCCATTTGACCAGGTTGTGGTTATGCTCAGCTACTCCAACAACCCATCACTGTATCTCTGTTCCAGCCAGTCCCAACAGCCCTGGGGCGGACAGCTGTGCAAATGAGCAGGAGGTGCAGAGTGATGACAAATAGGCCACCCTCTGTCCACTCTCTGAAATATGCTTCACAGCATCAGATTTTTGTTTCCTTGTTAATCCTTCTCTTAACAGAGGATCTTGCAAGTTGTTGATATTTGCATGGCTTTTCCAGGAAAGTATCCCCAGATTCCTGACAGGTATTTACAAAAGAGAATTTGTGAGAGATGTTCCTGGGCTGAACTTCTTTCTCTACTCCAAACATCTTCCCTGATATGTTAACAGTATGTTGTGCAATGCAGGAAAATCTGTACCTAGGTTCTATGTCAAGTGTCAGAATGGGTTTAACTGTGTTATTCCAGACCTCTGCCCTGAATATTTGCGCTTTCAGTACAGAAATGCAGGTTAATAGACTTAAATTGCTTCTCTCTGGTACCAGTACAACTCAGCTTGGTTGAAGATGGCTCCAGTATTGCTATATAGTCAGGATAACAGGTGAGTCTCACAGTCAAATATACAGGTGATCCAAATAAACCCACTAAACTGTATCCTATGTAATGGGAGTAGCTAGACTCTGGCAAGCTGAAATTAGCTCCATCCATTTGGGTTTCCCCCATTTTCTGATCTTGCCATCATCACCTGGAGTCATTGCTGAGATTTGAAGCCTGCAGAGGGGAGTGGGAATGAGCTATCCACCCACACTGTGGGGGACTGTCACATCAAGGAAATCTCCCTACATCAGATATGAAGCTGAACAGCAAAGACTCAAAAATTAAAAAACTGGGTGAAATATATTAAAATCTTTTTTCTTTCCTCACTATTGGTTGGTGATTTGTCCATAAGCAACCATTTCACTCACATCTCACTCAGGCATCCTGATAAGGTCTGCTTCTGACAACTTGGGTGGCTCCACTTTGACAAAATTCGTCTGTACCTAAATACAAATTTTACTTGAATAAATAAAGACTGCTGGTAGTCCCAGAATCTCTCTTCTCTTCATCCACACCTACCACATGCACCCAGGCTCCTTTAGCACCTTACCTTTCAGGTAAGGCTGGCCAGCCCGCCCCTGTGTCCCAAGCCAGAGAGCTACCCCTCTGAAGGTAGCTGGGCTGAGCCAAGCAAGCACTGCTCTCCTTCTCCATGTCTGTCAAGTGCCACAGCCACCTGGGCCATGATGGGCAGTCACAGAAAAAGGAAGCCATGTAGTAAAAGCAGTGCTTAGTCATTCCTGCAGAGGTGCAGAAGTGGTTTTTTTTTTTCCTCTAAGTAATGTTATTTATTGTCTGTGCTGAGAAGCCCTGGTGAAGGAAAAGGTCAGCATTTTGATATGCTTTGTACAAACACAACAAAAAACCAGGCTGTATCTGCATAGGGGACAGTTAGTGTTTGCAACACTCTGTAGGAGTTCTTCCCAAGACATCTCTCAGCCATGGGTGCCAGGTGAGTTCAGCTTTTTTTATGCCTTAGATTAGAATACTCCTTGGAATAGAGCATGCAAGAGGGCAGCTTTTGATTACATTAGGAATGTTAATTCTCAATTTTTAGCTGCCTATAAAGCATATTCCTTCAGCAATACCTCATGCTGTTATTGCTAAAACATCTCTGGGAATGGCTTGGAGATATGTTTGTTCTCAGATCCTGGTAACCTGCTGCAATTTGATAATGTACCTCAAGCTCCAAGCAGGACGAGGCAATTGGATTCTCATTCATCAGCCACACAGCTTAATGTAAGCAGGGTCAGGGTGAGCTTTTAATGGGACTGGATCACCTCCCTGATGGGAACCAGTCTTTTGCTACTCAACTGCTGTTCCCCATCTCCAACAATCTCAGCATCTGCAGTGGATGTTTTGGGCCCAGTTGGAGTAGTTCTATCAAGGCTTTCTTTTAGGCTAGGAAACAACCCCTGAGTTGTCCTGAGTTCTGCTTGGTTTGGTGCCAACATGTTCAAGCATTGTGCATGGAATAAATAAAATGGATTAGAGAAAATTTGTTTTACTGAGGCTTATCCCTCTTTCTTGAAAGAAAAAGATGAAAGACTGTGTATCTAATTTTTAATTGCACAAATTTTACTATTGGAGTGACTGCCCTGACTGTAGAGAAAGGGGATTGGAACAGAACCCATTGTGCTCTCCGTTTCCTGTCTGGGAAGTTGTTGTTGCTTTACTTGGCTTAGCTATTTCAGAAAAGCCTAGCAGAATGGTGAATTCCCCTGCCATCCCAGTACACAGATCTCGTGTGTATGGTGTACACAAGAACACTCTGAAAGAGGAGTTAGAAAATGTCATGTGTACTGTGTACTATAAAAATTTCAGTTTATCTTGCATGTATTTTTAATGGCAGCCACTTTCCAGCTTCCTTTTGTTCGATACAAACAGCAGACTTGTTCTTGAAGTAAACACTGTTTTAGTCTTCTGGTTTTCCCCTTTTATTTCATTTCAGTTTAGTTTAGTTTAGAGCTTCTGCCTGAGCAGCTAGGGAATATATATAATAGGGCATGAATACATTCTTATAAGTATTAGAACAAGTATGGAAACACAGAGCCCTTAGTGACCTTGCTAGTCCTCTGCTGATCACTTGTGTTTGTTGTTGTAGGAAGGCAAACATAAGTATAGAAGTGTTATTGAACAGAAAACCCTTCAAAAATTTCACCAGTCTTTTGTATTCAAGTCGCAGAGCAATAGGGGGCCGCCCTGCTCAGAAAGCATACTTATGTGAGTATTAAGAACTGGCTGAGATAAGAAGTAAAGCTTAAGAGACCTTCATCATTAGCTGCTAGTGGTGGAGATTAGTGATCCTACTACAGGATTACAGATGGAAAGAGTGCTAGTGTTGGTTAATTGTTCATTAATGCTTGTAAAATAAGATAGCACTAGTAAAACTTGCTATTGTCTGCTCTTTCAAAGTAAAGCAAAATTGGATCTGCTTGTCAATAGCTGTATTGATGTTAACGAACATATTTACCAGATCATTTTACAATGTAAACTACTATCCAGCTCTTTCAACATTTAGTTAGATGCTATTATCTTAATAAGAAATAACTTATATTTTAATAATCTGTTCTCTATGCGTGCACATTTTATCCTTTTAATTAGCAATGCCTTCACCAGGGTGCCTTTAATATTTCAGAGTTTGTGTATGAATCTCAGGTGGAACATCACCTCCCTCTAGCCTCATGGATTTATTTTATTTACAATATCCTTAGTATTGCCACACTTTCCCACCAGTGCTTTTCCTTACTATTAGGGAATGGCAGCCACAATCCAGGTAGCAGAATCCCTCTCTATGAAAACAGAAGTCTCTGCATCTTCACAGCAGGCACACCCTGGGAGACTTCATCACACCCTCACCAGATTTTCCTGGGTGTCTTTAGCTGAAGATAGTGGTTAAAACCATTGCTGAAGATGATTTGCGCTGCCCTGGTCTTGGCTGCTTTTTTTGTCCCTTGGCAGCAGTCAGAGGAGCCTGAAGGGTGGCTTTAGCCTGAGCCAAACGCCACTGGCCCCGAGGGACTGCTGCAGCATCCAGACGCTGACAGGGGGCTGAGAAGTCCTGGCTGGGTCCCTTGCAGGCAGCAGGGGAGGTGCTTGGCGGTGTGAAAGGCTGCCACTGATAGCTGGTCTGAGAGGGGCTGCATGCGTGGCAGAACAAATGCAAACACTTCTGCTGAGTGCCACCAGCCTATCTGCCCCAAAATGTCATCAGCTGATGTCAGAGACATCAAACCATGGCACCAGGGCTCCGGTGGAGGGGTCATTTGTGGCTTCTCATTGCCGGTCACCTGCAGCCTTGTCTGCCGGGCAAACAAGCGGGGGCCGAACTCCAGACCTGCGTCCTGCCCCGTGGAGAAATTTGAATGCAACGATGTCTCTGTCAGTGGATAAGAATTGATATCTCTGGTTAATTGCCTCAAAAGCGTTAACCAGCAGCTCATTAGTCTTAAAGATAAAAACTTGATAGCGCTTTTTATGTGGCATGGAATGAGACGTGCATATATAATTGCATGCTGAGACCTGCCACTGGGAGACATAAGATGTTGGTTTAAGACAAACAAAACCCGACTGAAATATTTGGGAAGATGAGAAGGATACAAGTCATAACCTCAGTTTGCAACACAAACCCAAGCCCAGCTTTTCTGTAATGACTGTTTTCATAGGAGTAACAAATAATAGATAACTTGTCTGTGCTGAGACTTAATCCCAGTACGGAAAACCACCCTGCTTCTTAATTTAGTAAGTAAAGAGAGTGTAACAAATTGTAACAAATTGTAAAGAGATTGTAACAAATGCTGGAGCTTTCCTTACTGTTAATTGACTTTTCCTCTATTACAGTTTTAGGGCGATTCTTCAATCACTGCAGCCGTAAATTACCTTCTTAGCAAACTGCCTTAGATCAGATTTGGGCAGAACCTCTGGGTCTGACAGTAACTTCAGTTCAGACCATTCAGTAGTAGCATGACAGGCAAAGAAAAATAAAGAAATCATTACTGTGCCTTTGTTATATTGATGGAAAGCTATGGATTTGGAGCACATCCCTCCTGTGATATTAAGGGATGGGTAAATAGGATATACCACCGCATGGCAGCTATGGCTTAAAATCAAAGCATAAACAGCTGGACAAATGTGCATTGTAGCCAGATAATCCAGATAATCTAAGGAAAGCAGAGTGCTACATGGACACGTCCAGCTTGGGAACATGGCAAGATACTTTCATTTGAATTTGAAGTGTACATTAAAATGTCTTTATGCAAGCACTGGGACTACAGCGCTTATATGGAAGCACTGGGATTGCAAATGATTAGAAGGAAAAAAAAAAAAAAAAGACAAAAAAAAAAAGACTAATTCCTGGTAGAAAGTTTCCAAGCAGCTGCAGCTAGCATATAAAATAGGTGCTAAAGTAACTGTGTGATGCTGGTAGAGACCTTCAGGTAGAAACTCTTTGTCTGTACCAAAAATAAGTGAACAACGAAGCCCCTCTGTGGCTAGATGAGAGAAAGCGTCTGAAGAGGGGTCTTGCCATTCATTCTACCTCATTACAGGTATCTGACTGATAGCAAAGCTGCATCTCAGTGCAGCAGCTCATTAGTAAGAGAAGACTCTGACATTAGTTCAGATGTTGATCGATGTGACTGGTAGTGTGAAGTCAGGATTTTGTTGTCAGATGGGGCTTTATCATCTGCATTGCAGTCTGGTGGTTTACAGTGGAGAATCAGTATAAGGAAGAGCGTGTTAAACTGTTTGGGGGTTTAATACTTACCCAGCCATTTTCTTACGTTGCAGCTTCCTCTACCTACTATGTCATAACAGGCCAGGTGAGAAGATCATGAAGAGGCAAAGCACATTTTCAGAGTTGCCTCCTAGAGCCCAGGACATGCTCAACACCATGTGTTGTGTGACCTGAGAGAGACAGAAAGTTAGATCATGGTGCTGCCTGAAGTGCCAAAAACATGTCCACATGTCCATGCAGCCTGTGTCAGCCCAGCTCTCTGGTGGAACTAATACTGCTGTTATTATCCAGTCTTTTGACCTAATGCCTCACGACAGAAGGGAAAAGTCTTGTGTGTCTGTGTTCTATTGGAGCATTAATGGCAATTTGCAATTGTTTAGCATTAAAAGCCTATCAAGCATGATGTGGCCTTCCAGAGGGCTTTGTCCTTAGTGTGCTCTGGATCGCCCTGCCCGCAAGCAGCTCTGCTCCCCCCGCTCGCAGTGCTCTCCACGGCTGCTCTGGGGGAACATGCCATCTGACTTCATGCAATGTTTTCCTTGGCAAGATCTTTTTCCAGCTCGCTCGTTCTAAACAGTTGATGGTTTCCTGCAGCCCTTCGGTCCTACACTTCGGTTTCCTGTACGCTACAATCGAGCTCCCTCTTCTTAACTTGTTATGAGCCATCACATGACGGGTGAGCCCTCAGCATGCCTTGAGGTGCATCAAGAGCAATGGAGGAGTAAAGACAGCAGATCTACTTCAGCAAATTAGCAGCAAAAGCAGGCTCTGTTGAGGAAGCTCTTTAGAATGCCATAATTTTAACTGTTCACTATGAAGTAGTTAAATGGCATTTATATTTAAGTCACTTTATTATATTATTCCAGCCATGAGAAGATGTACTATGAATTTACCAGCTCAGGCACAAAATCTATTTGCCCATCCTTTTCCAAGGTGATGATAATGGACCCTCACCCTTTTCCTCCTTCTTCCCTCAAATTATAGTACTTTGCCTGCCTATCAAAACAAATCACTCATATTGGGTAAATAAAATTTTGCAAGGTTTTTTTTACATTTTCTTGCCATTGTTCTCTGCAGAAGATTTTCTGCTCTTTGCTTAATTTTTGTATGGTAACCATCTTACCGATTTTGACACGGCATTTTTATGCAACTCTGCCAATACAACATCACTCCTTTCTATGGAGAATTTTGACATTATTTTCTGATTTTTTTTAAAAAAGGAAACAAAAAAATGAAACCAAAGGTACATTTTATATAAAATTTTTTGTTTTGTGCCCCGAGTTTCAAAGTTCTTCCTCAGGTTTTTGCACACTGGAAATTTTAACCAATTAAAGCTGTTCCAAATGACATTTCATGGTGGTGTTTGTACACAGACCAGCATGTTGGTGCTGGGCACCAAGGGGGGCCTGGGTTAAAAGGACCAAACTCTGCCTGAAAGAAAAGACTGATGGAAGCTGGATAGGACACATCCTGCTCCTGGCCTCCTCAGGCTCTTAGGTACCTCAGGATCAACAAAAACTATTTAACCATTTAACCATTGCCCACTTGTGCTGCAGCATGTGAGGGGCTCTCTTTCACTGACATGTTTCAAAAGGAGCAGCATGAAACCTTATTTACTGCCAGCATCTCTGGGTGTCCTGTGAGCCACCTACCCTACAGCTTTTCCTGCAGGAGGCATTTTTCTCCCCTTTGAGAAACAGCTTACTGCAACAGACCTTATTCCAACATTTGCCCCAAAGCAAGGACTCAGCTGTGCATTTTACAAATGTGTTGTTTTGGGCACCTCACCTGTTTCTTTTCTATTCGAAAATCAATATGACCCTCGCAAAGCAGCTCTTTTCCCCACCTCCTTGCCACCTGTGTTGTCAAAGATGTTGAAAATCACAAATAATGTAATCAGTTATTTTAAGCCAAAGCTTAAAAGGGTACTAATTCAATGGGATAAACTGCAGTTAAGTAACTTTTATCAAGCAAGCTGGGTTAGGTGGTTAAAAGAAAGAAAAAAAACCTCTAGAAAACATACAGTAGGTAGCAGTTTATGTGTCAAGAAAACTGAGAAAAATTTTGACACTCTGATGTCTAGCAGATAGCACTTAAATCATTTTTCTCCAAACTTCAGTCATAAAACTTCAAAGAGTTTTAGCCATAATACAAATTTTTAGACTAAGAAGCGGTGTTTGAAGTTATTTTATAGGATTTTGCTGTAAGGGCTCCAATTGATTTGTAGTAAGATAAAAGAAGAAAACTTTATTTTCGAAGCTTTGTCGGAAAAAGCTTAGCTTCCATTGGCCGTTTTGCCAATATGCCTTGAGGGGATGATGATGTCGACACGGATATTATATGCCTATACGAACTGAACTGAGTTTACACCTCCTGCTGTTTGTGTTATGGTTAAAATCTGTCACAAAACTGGCAGTGATTTATTAAATGTTTAATGAAGTAAGACAAAAACTTCAAGAACTACAAACAGAAAAGTAGAACATCACATTAAAGTATAATAATATAGGTTACACTTCAGATTTTTTCATATTTCTTTTGCTAAAAATGTGAAAAACACAATTAGAAATCAAGGCAGTATCAAAAGATTATGGGGTGTCACAGATCAGTCTACCAAAGGTTGTGCTTCGCTTGTTCACTTTTTTCTTTCTAAACAGAGGAATGAAAAAAAGAATATGAAATAACAGTATGCTCACAAAAAAAACAACAAACCAGCACAAAGCAAAACTCAAGTTGGCATTATAGAGTATCAAGTCTCAGCCACAGAAAATTTTCCCTGTTTTCACAAGAGCAATAATAAATGTGACTCAATGCTATTTCACTATTGCTTCATGTCCCAGTTAGAAGAATATTCTGCTCCACACCACACATTTTAATGATGTTTTTTCTAACAAACTATTTTTAATTTTAACTAATGAGCTTAATTGAAATTATAATTTATGTTAAAAAGTAATTGTTGAATGCAGGAATTTATGTTATTTTCCAGTAGCTTTGAGAAATTATCATTACTCCTGATACAGCTTTATGTTTTCCACATTATAATAAAAGACAATATTTGTATAAGCCTCCCGTCTGTCAGTGTGTGTGACTGTTAAAGCTTGGTAAGTGTACTCGTGCACTTTTTGGCAGAGGTTATTTACATTTCTTTGTATAACAGGGACCAAGTCTATACTTTAGGTTTAATTATTTTTCATTGTAAAATGTAATTCATGTTATTTGACTTGCCTGATTATTTATGTACATCCTGAACTAAAAATTCATTAAACACAGCAGGAGGGGGTTTAAGAGTACAAATTCATGTTTATTCTGTTACTTAACTCAAAGGACATCAGCCATCAATGCATCCATACCAACATGGTAATTCACTGAGAGATTTATGGTGCACCGTGTGGGGCTGTCATGCCTCATGAGCCCCTCTCATGCAGAGGGTGAGAGCTGCTCCATAGGCTTCCTCCTCCTGGTTCTCCCCTTTCCTCAGCAACATTTTCAAATCCAACAATTTCTGCCTCTGTGAAAGCCAGCAGAGCAGCAGAAAGCAGAACTTCTTTCCAAGCCCACCTTGTGGTCTGCTTTCCAGAGGGGTTTGCCCTGGTCTGTTCCAGCTTCACGCTTTCAGACCTCCAGGGTACCAGGGGAAGCCCCGGCCCTGACAGAGCCAAGCAGGCAGCTCCGAGTCACTGCTTTACATTTCTGGGCACCACAGAGGGGAACGTTGACCTGTTAAATAAAGAAGGTTTTTCACACAATGTAGATAGGCACAACCAATGTCATTGACAGACCCATCCTATCATGAATGACTCGACCTTTTTCACCTTCTCATCCTTTGCAGCAGCCCAGGATTCAGCTCTGTTTGCAGGAGTTTTGGCTCTGCTGCTATATTGAAGGCCCAGGTTTTAAACTGAGTTTTTTGTCTCCTTTGGGATATTGGCAAATCAGATTAATAGCAACAAACTCAGAAATTTCAATAACAACAACAATAATAATAATAATCCCCCCAAATACATTCCAATAGTCAACCCTTTAATTCTTCTGCTGATGCTGCTTTTGCCCTGCTTGTTGGGTAAAGAGCTGGGTGGCATTTTGTCTATGAGTGCTGAGCAGCCTGAGGGTGGTCACAGAGGAGAACTGTGTTTTGAGCTACTTATCAGGTTAATTTAGATGTGGGAAAAAGAAGGTTGTGGTTGTTCATTTTTGCCCTCACTACTGGGTGTCACTGCCTTTGGCTAGGGCAGAAATATTCAAGGTTGCCATAATGCAGCACACCAAAATAAAAGGTGAATGACACTGGAGATATCCTTAATTCCTGGCCTTATATAAACTAATCTGCTGGGATTTTTAACAGGTATATTCTTTCAGCTAGTTTTTAATCAAGTGAGTCTCATATTACCTGTAATATATAAATGATCACAGAATAACTCATACATCTCCATTATTTTTTTTTAGTTTTGCTTAAGACCAAGACGTAAATACTAGCTGCTTATTTTTTGCTATCAAGTCTGATTTTCTTCAGCTAGCTATATATTGTCAGAGGTTTTCCAGCACATAAAACTGGTCCATGGCAATTGGCTCCAGGTGACTATCCTTTCTATTTTTTTTCTTTCCCACATGTGTTTGTGTTATATCAACTTGCTCATTTCCCCAGCTCCAGTCCTGTATTTCTGGCAAGCAAGCTACATTTGTCTCTCTGGGACTCTCCTTAAGGGTCCCTGGAAAGAAGTGCAGTGTTTCAGACTTTATTTCCATAATTTAAATGGATTTTAAAAAATATTGATAAATGCTTCCTTTGCTTCCCCTGGTCTAAACACTTGAAAAAATGTATGTGTTTGTCGAAGCTAAGGAACATCACTATGAAAGAGTATTTCTGGACCCCTCGTGGGCAGCAGGGGTTTGCAGAAGGTAGTGACAGCTTCATGTTTCTGAGCTTTTGGGCTGTTCACTTCGTCACTCTGGACATCTCCAGACTACAACATAAAATAAAATAAAAAAACAACAACAAACAACAACAACAACAACAACAAAAACAAACAAAATAACCCCTGTCTTCAATTCGTTTTCAGTCTCATGGAAATCAACATGGAGAGGCTTATATTCCTCTTGTAAAAGGAAAATGCGACACCTGCTTCTATTAAAAATGTATATCCTTAAAAAA